>JAWPHD010018269.1:0-40654 GCA_037043455.1 Cyrtodaria siliqua | reverse complement strand
ACAATTGTTAAATTTACCATCACATTGAATATGTGTATAGCCATGGATATACAGGTACAGTATGTAGATCTATGGTATAGCAGTGAACTAATAATCTCTTATTAATTCACTGGGTATAGCCATAATTTTAAAAGTACACCATTGTTGAAAAAAATAATCTTTATATCCAATTTGCCTTCGATACAAACATGATACCCATGAACAGCGTGCCTTTTACACCTGTGATATGTTGAAACATTCGGGTAACCAGTCATTTGATCGGATTTATAATACTGTTCTTTGGTTTGGCCAGTTTTTGTTCGAATATAGACGAGCCTAATGAAGTTTTGGTTTGTTTTTGCATTGTTTCTATGCAAAATAGTCAGTTATGCTTATGTAGTTGCCGGTTATAATTTAAAGACAGAGAAAGTCCGTCAATGTCACCATACTATAGCATTGGGATTATTTCGAAACCACATGTCATTGAAAGAATGTCTTTGCTTTTTTGGCGAAAACGGTATTTGAGCCATATGCTATCACTACGGTGGCATAGACGTGACATGTGAGAAAAATAATTTATCTCGTGGCCACGACTTATTATCTCGTGGCCACGACTTATTTATCTCGTGGCCACGACTTATTATCTCGTGGCCACGACTTATTTATCTCGTGGCCACGACATAATTAGCCAATCAGAAGTGCTGAATAAATTCGCTAGAAATCGCGACTTTTCACCCATATTGGGGTATGGGCTCCATCTCCCCCATACCGGCGCCATCCCCACCACCCCCATCCGGCCACGCCAATTTATAATTTTTTTACATATTGCTGATTTGTTTTTGGTCCATTCATAGACTTATAGCTATGTTGCCTACACACCCAAACCCCTCTGACCGCCCCACCACCCCCTCCCGC
This sequence comes from Cyrtodaria siliqua, assembly GCA_037043455.1. Lineage (NCBI taxonomy): Eukaryota > Metazoa > Mollusca > Bivalvia > Adapedonta > Hiatellidae > Cyrtodaria > Cyrtodaria siliqua. The sequence continues at coordinate 39,760 of JAWPHD010018269.1, read as the reverse complement.
CTAACCCATCCCGCCTAACCCACTCGAAACCCGATGTTTTTTTTCCACATATTTCAGTGTTGTTTTAGTCTATTCACAGACTTATAGCTACGTTTACCCCATTACCTGCGCCAACAACCCGCATCCACCCTCCGCCTAACCCACTCGAAGCCCGATATTTTTATTTTTTTATTTTTACATATTTCTGTGTTGTTACGGTCCATTTCTTGATTTATAGCTATGTTGCAACCCCACCCCGCCTAACCCACGCGAAACATTTTATTTATTTTTTTACATATTTCTGTTGTTTTTTTGGTCCATTTATAGACTTAAAGTTATGTTGTCCCCACACCTCCACACCCCCATGCCCAACCCACTCGAAACCCGATTTTTTTTTACATATTGCTGTGTTGATTTGGTCTATATATAGACTTATAGCTATGTTTCCCCCTACCCTCGACGGGGGGAAACGTAGCTATAAATCTGTGAATAGACAAAAACAACACAGAAATATGTAAAACAAACCATCGGGTTTCGGGTGGGTTAGGCGGGGTGGGTGTGGGCGGAGGAGGGGGTGCAGGCAACATAGCTATAAGTCTATGAATGGACCAAAAACAAATCAGCAATATGTAACAAAAACAATTGGCGTGTCCAGATGGGGGTGGTGAGTGGGGGCGCCGGTAGGGGGAGAGGGAGCCCATACCCCAATGTGGGTGAAAAGTCGCGATTTCTAGCGATTTTTTTCAGCACTTCTGATTGGCTAATTATGTCGTGGCCACGAGATAATAAGTCGTGGCCACGAGATAAATAAGTCGTGGCCACGACATAAAAAGTCGTGGCCACGACTTAGTAACTCGTGGCCACGAGAAAAATTTAATTTTCTCACATGTCACGTCTATGCCACCGTATATCACTCATAGTCCGGATACATCGTTTTAGCGCACCACGCGGATGTTACCATATTTTTCAAGACCATACCTGTTTTATTGAACGCAGTATCTCAGTCCGACGATTTGTTTAGATTTTTGCAGGGCTTCATATAAAGCCCTGATTTTTGCGACGCTTGTAATGTTTGTATTTATAATCAAGCGTCGAAGATGATCAAGATTATTGCTCAGTAGGAAAACCAACCTCCGCGCAGTGATATTGTAGCAACCTCCGCACAGTGATAGCAAGGGGAAGTAACCACTGCGGGAGTTTGTAGGAAAACATCATACTGACGTCATTTCGAATTTTTCAAATTCATGATACTAGTATCGATCGAGGCCGAGAATGGGAAAACATCAAATAACATCGGGAACGCGCACCTGTTTTGGATGGTTTAATTTGCGGGACCCGCTACGGTTTTGTGATTTGCGGCGCGATCCTAAAAATGTAAAAGAAAATAATATTGTTTTTGTTATAGATGCAATGGATAACTAAAAGGAAAATAAAGGAAAATAGAACCTTATTGTTTGATTCTAATCACATTGTATTATTAATTAATTATAAATAAAACAAAGTAAAAATACGAAATATTCAATATCGACAAAAAGTATGTACTGGCAAATATTCATTGGTAATAACAATTTCGGGGCAAGTTAAACAAAATCAGGGCAAGTGTCTTTTCAGTCAGGGCAAGTGGACTTTTGAAATCTACTTACCCTGGGCTTTTCCCAATTTTAATTTTCTTGGAGAACTGTTGTGGCGACTACTCCTCTGAAACTACTTGACAGATTTTTCGTGAAACTTCACAGGAATGTTGCTTTTGATGTCTAGTAATACGTCAGTTACATAGGAAACACTTGTGGTGACTACTCCTCTGAAACAACTTCATGGATTTTCATGAAACTTTACAAGAATGTTGCTCTTGCTGTCTCGTTGGTCCTAGCATAAAAAACAGACCGGCCGGAAATTCAAGATGGCTGCCACAGCTACAAATAGATTTTAAAGAATACAAGTTTGTGGCGACCACTTCTCAAAAACCATAAGTAATATTGCTTTGGAACCTTTACTAAAATAACTGGCATGACATGTAGTTGGTCCTACACAAAAGTCATTTCTATTCGATGTCAAACATAGCCACCAGCGGCCAGCTTCGTTTGCATAGTTATAAATATAGGGAAAACGTGTGGCGATTACTCTGAAAAAAAATTGATGGATTTGCATGACACTTTGCAGGAATGTTGCTCTTAATGTCTAGTGGTCCTGAGTAAAAATCAGTTCTGCCGGAAATTCAAAATGACCGCCACAGCTAAATATACATTTTAAAAATACAAGTTCATGGCGACGACTAAAAAACAGAGCTTAACCAACTATCTCAAACAATAAATTGCCACTTCCTACAACCATTAATCATGAACTTCAGGTGAGGATTCAGCGGCCTCTTACTCAGTGGATAAGGACGCCTCGGCTTGAGAGATCTATAACGTATAACAAGAATCACTTCGCCAGTAAAAATCATGACAATTCATACAATCTTTAGGATTTGCTTACTAATGTTTTCGCCTTTCAGTACGCGGTACTTTGATTTACAATGGTGTACTTTGGTAAAAATTGGTTGATTTGATAGCTTGGCCTATTTTATTTAGAAAACAATTTATTTCACATAAAAATAAAGTAAAAATGAAATTGAATAAAATTGCATCAATTTTTTCGGATATAAAGTGTACAATTTCAGCCATATAAGTATTCTTTCTGATATTATATTCAGATTTACTGTCATGTACTTTATGGTTGACACTGCTCATGACTAAATTTGACAATATCCCATCCATTTTGTACCCTTTTTATAAATATGGCCGACCAATAGCTAGCGGGTGTTACACGTGATACAAGTTAACACGGGGTAGATACAGAGGCACTGTTGCAAATAGGTTTGACTAGCAGAGCAGTCTTTGCTGCAGTTCTTGGGAGTAGGACATCTTTATTAAACAAAAACAACTGATTTACAAAGAAGTTTGAGTATATGACTACTGAAAGAAAAGTATAATCCAGATACCGCTCAGGCAATTGGACAGAGCATCCTGAAAGAAATATTTTGAAAGAATGTAGTTAAAGAGGCTCTACCTATATATTTTTGTCCACCAGTTGATATAAACTTTACTTAATTATAAAGAGGACTATGAAAAAGGTAAATGGCAATAATTTCACCCCATGTAATATGCGTTTTGCTGGGGAAAAACAGGATTGAAAAGATCGGATTTTTGAAATTGTATTCGTAATTGTTTTAGACAAGCCGATTGCGGAGATTTTCCGTTTATTCGTTTACAATCGGAACTGCCTCGTCGGATTGGCGAAGAGTTCCGATTGATTCGTTAACTATCGGAACTGCCCCGAATATTTTGTTTTCGTTCAACTGAATCGCATTGCGCATGTCCGAGAAAATCATAAAAACTCGTAGTTCTCCGGCAGGAATAAACGGCTGGGCAGCATTTTATTCAAGATATTGTTTTGATCATAATTAATAATTTACAGAACTGGAATACGAACCATGCTTCTTCTTGAATATTCATAAAATAGCTGTGTATACATATAAATGCAGTAATATTGAGTGTTTAATATTTTACATTAAAAATCGCGTAGATATAGGTAGTGCCTCTTTAAGTATTACTTTGAACAGCAGGTTGTCTAAATGGGCACACAGTCTACAGTAAAAACTAATGGTGAGATTTTCTATAACATTACAATAGTATAGTACAATATTTGAATGTTAACTATAACCTTACAACAGAATATGTACAATAGTTGGATGTTAACTATAACCTTACAGTAGTATACGTGCAATATTTGGATGTTAACTATAACCTTACAATAGTATATGTACAATATTTGGATGTTAACTATAACCTTACAGTAGTATATGCACAATATTTGGATGTTAACTTTAACCTTACAATAGTATATGCACAATATTTGGATGTTAACTATAACCTTACAATAGTATATGTACAATATTTGGATGTTAACTATAACCTTACAATAGTATATGTACAATATTTGGATGTAAACTATAACCTTACAATAGTATATGTACAATTGGATGTTAACTATAACCTTACAATAGTATATGTACAATATAACCTTACAATAGTATATGTACAATATCTGGAAGAATAACGAAGAAAACTGAAATCTCAAAATTGTATTTAAATATATGCTTTCAGGTTTAAAGTCAAAATGATACTGGATTAATAAATACCGTTAAATAGTGTTAGATGATATCAAATGTGTGTATCATAATTGTCATTCAAATTTCATAATTATAAAAAAAAAATCAAAAGAAAAATCAAAAGCATGAAAATATAATAATTTTTAATGAAATTAATGTTATGACTATCACCCTTTTCTAAAACTGTATTTTATGGCATTCATTTATAATATTTGGGTAAAAAAGATACCCGCGCACGCTAACATTTATGATTAAAAAAACTCCCAGATTTGTGCATGAATCTCCCTTTAAAAAAAATCACTAAACTCCCAGATTGAGGTCCTGAAAATATCCCATGTATGAATACGGGTACTAAGTGTAACGCTTGATACAAACTGCAGGATTGCCACGCGTCCCTTTCAAGAGACACGTGGCAATCTTGTTTATTAGCGTCTCGGTTTATTCATCCAGTATCATTTTGACCTTAAACCTTTTTGCCTGTAGCCTAATTAAATACAATTTTGAGTTTCCATTTTTGGGTTCTTATTCTACCATAGATTTAAATATATTATTGGTGCAATATAATCAACAGTAGATAATATGGGGGGTGGGTGGGTGGGTGGGATGGGGGTGAAACACTTGCGTTTAACTATTCTACTAATGATTGAACAAATGCAAGGTGAGTTTTTCAAAAATCAAGATTGCCGTGTGTCCCTTTAAGATGGAAGAGAAACTTAATTAACTATAAATATATATTTTATCATTCCGGGGAAACCAAAGCTACCGCTAGTTGGGAAAACAAGGTTACTGCTAGTTATTGTAATGCGTAGTTCATTGTGTGATTCTCTTCTTTAACTGCCGAACGGCACCGATGAAAATGATAGCATTAAAAAAGGATACCTGCGATACAAGTGATGAAACTACGTATTCACAGAGTGATGAACGGAGATCGCGTGTTTCGTTAAAAGTTGTATTTTTCATAGTGGCAATAATTGCATTATGTTGCTGTGTAGGATTGGCGGTTTATGACACTGTGAGGACTTCCGACGAGCATACGGTAACGCTATAACCTTCACTTTTACCGGGAATGGGTGGGGTGAGATTGGTGAGGTGAAGGTATAGGACAGGTTATCTTTTTTTCTTATTTGTAACATGTTTTGTTTTTCGTAAGCAAATCTATAGATATATGTTTTTAAGTAAGAAATAATATGCACGCACATGTATACTTTTTCAAGATCATAAAACAATGGTTGAATTCTGGTTTAAGGACATATTCTACAGTTTCTTCATATTATCTGAGGGGGCGTTCGTGGCCGAGTGGTTAACATCTCTGACTTGAAATCACTTGCCCCTCACCGCTGTAGGTTTGATCCCTCAGGGGCCTAGGAATCTTTATGTGAGGAAGCTATCCAGCTGGCTTGCGGAACGTCGGTGGTTCTACCCAGGTGCCCGCCCGTGCACGAAAATTGCCCGGAGGGGCACCTGGGGTTTCCTCCACAAAATCCAATTCAATCAATCAATCACATTATCTGAAGACGGTCACCAGCTTGATTTCTGAGATATCTGAAGCTTGGTTTCTGAGATATCTGAAGACGGTCACCAGCTTGGTTTCTGAGATATCTGAAGATAAATATATACCCATATTTCGTTTTTGACACATTTCCTATAATTTCAGTACAACCTAGTTTAGATCACAGGCAGACGGCGCGTACCCTACCCCGCCCACACCCTACCCCCCCTCTACTACCCCCTCCCCCTCTCTACTACCCCCTTCCCACCTGTTTCTCTACTACCCCCCTTAAATATGTTTACAATAAACTGTTCTACTTGGTTTTCAATGAAAAAAAAAAAAAAAAAAAATACATACTCTCTATACCATATATATGATATGATATGGTATAGAGAGTATGTATTATTTTTTTTTTTTTTTTTCATTGAAAACCAAGTAGAACAGTTTATTGTAAACATATTTAAGGGGGGTAGTAGAGAAACAGGTGGGAAGGGGGTAGTAGAGAGGGGGAGGGGGTAGTAGAGGGGGGGTAGGGTGTGGGCGGGGTAGGGTACGCGCCGTCTGCCTGTGGTTTAGATAAAAAACAACATAAAAATTAGTAACAAAAATAAAATCGAATTAAATTAATTGTATTCAAGCTCAGTATTGATTATATATATTGTTGGGAAAAGTGTTATATTTGTTATATATAACTCGTTGTGTCCTCAAAGTTGGAAGTTTAAATCACACATAAATCCACTGTTTGGTTACACACTTTTATTTTCTACGTTTATAACACTATTTCTATTATAAAAATCAATGATAATTTCAAACACAATTTTGACAATGATAATGAAGAATAATAAAATCCAATCTAAGTCCTAAATAACATCCAGAATCCTAACTAAAAACTGCCTCAATGCATGCGTGCGGCCCTTTTTATAGGGCTTTAATCTTATGAATATTAATGAGTTAGCATGTAGGCCATTGCTAAGCTTTAACCTACATGCTGCATCCCAGTGAACTTTCACCAGTGAACTTCTGCCATTAACAGTCATAAATCATTTAGCAGGCATGCCCGTGCTATGACAGTCATAACTTATTCAGCAGGCATGCCTGTGCTATTTAAATACTAAGCATGCACCGAGGAACCTATATCTGATACATTGAATACAAAACTAATCAAACTAATACAGTATCTAATCAAACTAATACAGTATCTAATCAAACTAATACAGTATCTAATCAAACTAATACAGCATGTAAATTCATAACACAAATCATAACACACTCCCACCACTGCATTATGCTCCACCGTGAGCATTATTAGGGTCAATGTACTCAAATCAGGCATGAAATGTAGTAGCAAGTGTGGGCTAATTTACAGGGTCATTGCAATCTTGGCCATACAGCACATAATTATTATGTTCCAATGAAATTCCAATTAAAGATCATGCCTGTCAGATAAAACCAATTTACATGCTGCTGATAAGCAGATCACATTTCAAAACAGAATTAATGCACACCTAGTACCAAGGGAGAAGATTTGAGTAAAGTGCTTCAGGGCATCTTAGCAGAGTGCTGACCTGAGTTTACGGTCAAAGCATGTCTAATAGGATCCTAAAAGATGCAAATGCATTTCAATTTAGTGCAAGACAGATGAATAATTTTAAACCAGCATAAATGGTATGGAACTGAACAAAACCCTGTCAAAGGAATTGACAGAAAACAAAATTAAAAATATATGTATATATATGGTTAACTATTCTGAATATAACAAACATAACGCATTGCTAATCCATTTTGGATGAATTTAGTTTATATTGACAACTTAGCACCCCATGAAGAACAAACACGTAGCTTAGAGATATTAATTACCAATGTGCTCAATAGTTGGTAATTCGTAAGTGTTGCTATATTATATAATTACGAACCTATATAGTACCATGAATCTCAAAATTCATTTTGTCATTTGATTTAGGATGTTATAAATTAAAGAAAATATTAATCAACAATATAAACAAGATTTGTCATAAAATCTGTTTCAATTAACTGTCTGCAGAACCTAACATCTAGTGTTTATTTTGTTGCAAAATATATCATCATTTGTTATTACCTTCATTGTCTTGCAAAGTTTTTAAGCAGATAAATACAGCACTTTTTCTTAACTCTAATTTGCATCACACACATAGGACCAATAATTACTGAATATGATAACTGCCCATTAATCTATGCTTCTTGAAACTGTGGGGTTAAGACAGTTGTAAGAACTAATATTAATTCACATTACTATTAAATTTAACTACGGTATGAAGAACAATACAAATATTAACATTACTATAAAAACAATAATTGTTTAAAATATTTGTTTTAAGGTAAGCTAATGACATCTTCATAAAAAGAAACATAAAACAACATCTCATCAAAATACATTATGCGCAAGTTCAATTATTTTCAACACATTAATTTGTAATTTTTGAGTCTGTTTAAATTCCAATAAATTAGTGATGTTCATTTGTTCACCGTCCTAGTTCATTCTTCTCAACTCATCAGTTATTTAACTTAAACTATTTCCAGTTAACTATCATACATATTAAGTCCTATACATCTGCATCACTAAATGTACAGTGGCATAACTATTTACTTTCAATAATCACTAATTAAAAGTTACTAGTCAAATGTTAATTATAGTAAAGCCAAATGCTTCATGATAGAACTATTGTCATCGGCTTGTGATGTTTCAAAAAGGAGTGAACATAAACGATTACATTTAAAAAAAATGATTATATGAAAGAATAAAAATAAAATACATGACTATTCTAATGCATAAACATCAATCTAATTGTCAATGTTCCACCAAGTGTCAATATTGTGTCACGATAACGTCACAGCTTGATACACTACTGCCAGGAAAATATTTGCTCAAACGAAAGTTGATGCTGCGGCTACATTCCACCATCATTTGCACGGGCAAAAGTTAATATTGATAATCTCGTCTTTCGCGCACCACCAATATAGGCATCGCGTCGTCGCCATGTATAACCTCAACCATCAGAGAGTGGCAGAGACCTGTCCCATGCTGTATTGAACCCCTGGGCCCTTGGTGACACAGGAGTTCTGCTGTAGGACAATACCGACGCAGAACCTACTCTTGGGTAACACAAGAGTAATACAGAAAGTTCCTGGGTGACACAGGAGTTCTGCTGTAGGACAATTCCAACGCAGAACCTACTCTTGGGTAACACAAGAGTAATGCAGGAAGCCTTCCAGCGTTGTAATGAACCCCTGGGTGACACAGGAGTTCTGCTGTAGAACAATTCCAACGCAGAACCCACTCTTGGGTAACACAAGAGTAATGCAGAAAGTTCCTGGGTGACACAGGAGTTCTGCAGGAAGCCTTCCAACGTTGTAATGAACCCCTGGGTGACACAGGAGTTCTGCTGTAGAACAATTCCAACGCAGAACCCACTCTTGGGTAACACAAGAGTAATGCAGGAAGCCCTCCAGCGTTGTAATGAACGCCTGGGTGACACAGGAGTTCTGTTGTAAGTAATTCCATATTCGAAATAAGGCAATAATTATTCCAAAACAGCTTATTGTTAAACTTTAAACTAACACTATTTTGCCAGATGCTCATTATCTAATAAAATCAGAGAAATATTATTCCTAATAAAAGTAGGCGTTCTGTTGGTGTTTCTTTTTCCTCCTTCAAATAATCCACCCCCCATTGTAAAATACTATTGGCAATATAACTCACTCATTTTGAACCATTGAAGATTACCATTTAGGTTAATTTTAATCACTGACATCCAGAATTGCTTTATTTAACACAGACATAGCGTGTAAAATTTCAGGACTGCTAAACTTTATCTTTTGTAACGAATCAATTGTATCCTTTAATGCCGAAATTTCACTGTGTATCGTATTTATTAACGATCTTTCATAAATTTGACTTTCATAGTTGCTTTCAGCTAAATAATCCTTTATAGCAGAAGAGACTTTTCCTATCTCTAGCTTAACTTCCTTATGGTTTTCTTCGATAGTTTTGGTTAATTTATCTAATTTCTGCGAAACCGATTCGGACTCTATCGAAGTCATCATATCTCCAAATTTCCGCTTTACCGGTTGAGGATATGGCAATTCAGCAGTCGCTGGTAAAGGAGATACAGCTTCTATACGCAATTTACTATTTTCAGAAGTCGATTGTACTGAAGATGACGCTTGATGCGAACTGTCTTTATTTCCCTTTAACTGCTTCGGTCGGTTTGATAGCATATCTACATCAAAAGCTAAAATGGCACTTTGTCCGTCGGCCATGTCCTCTTTCGCGACAGATATGTTATCGTTCCCCATTATGCTATTATCCCTATCCATCCTATTAATATTGAAGTTCATGTTTTCAAAAGTTGAGCGATATATATGCCTAACACTGTTTATGTGCTGATAAAAGGTTCCCTTAGAATAAAAACCTCTTTCACAAATTGTACAAGAGAAGTAGGAGTTTTGCCACGGAACATGAACGGTTGACACGTGTCTTTTCTCTGCCTGTTTAGAAGAGAGAGTTATGCCGCAAATTCGACATTTGAAACTCGGCATATCATTTTATATGACTGCTACCAGCAGCAAACTCCCGCAATAGAGTACGTTGTCGTGGAACAATTTCAACCTCAAAATATTATCCCTTATGTAAATGACTACATATCTGACTCCTCTTGTCTGTTTAATTATAATCCATGTACAGTCCTCAAAAATCCTTTGACAATTTTTGTGGTCATTCTACTTCAAAATCCATTCGAAGAATGACTATTTCTGTCTCTCTAATTTCAATTCACTCCCAGTCTGCCACCCAATCACCTACTTAAATTCCATGGCAGATAAAAACATAAACAATGCCTTCCTGACACAGTGTCAATGTCGATTAAAGATCTAATTGACCATAAACCAATCACTTTCAAACAAGTTGGGTTGGTTGACCAATAAAAATGTTGTAAAAACAAAGTCCAGAACTTTTAATAGGAGTGCTATTAATATTAATTGCCCGAACATCAGCTGCAGCGGTGAAGGCACCAAAGCCTAAGTAGAGCTACATATCTACAAGAGTTCTGCAGAGAAATTCAGCTCGTCTACTGATTAATCATTCCTTTGACCCAGCACTTGTTGTCGCAACACTACTGCCCACTGCGGCGTCTACTGATTAATCATTCCTTTGACCCAGCACTTGTTGTCGCAACACTACTGCCCACTGCGGCAAAGCATTGCAATGGAACATTTTGATTCGATCGTGGTGAACAATCTTTGATTTCGACCTTCCCGAACCTTTTACCTCAAATAAAAGATCACTGACTTTTCTTACCACTACTAAGGGTCCTTTCCACACTTCTGATTTTAGCTTAGGACTTAGACCGACCGTTCTCGTACCGTCCAAACAATATACTAGATCCCCACATTTATAGTTGTTTATCACGATTCGAGTGTCATAATCGCGTTTTTGTCTCACTGAACATTCTTTTAAATGTTTCCGAACCATTCCGTAAATGCTGTTCATTTTCCCCTCCATTATTGCAACATACTCCGGGTAAGATTTTGATGTAAAGGGTATGCACGTGTTACCCATCAAAAATTGAATAGGCAAATTTACCTCCCTCCCAAACATTAACCGGTTCGGCGTAAACCCCGTTGTATTATGCTCACTCGCTCTATACGCCGATGTTACAAGAGGTAAATATATATCCCAATTAGTCTGTTCTTTATTAACATATGTTGTTATCATGTTTAATAAAGTTCTGTTAAACCGTTCCACCATACCATTTGAAGATGCTCTGTAGGGTGTGCACTTAGTTTGATTAATCTCCAACAAACGGCAAACACTACGAAACAAATCAGATTGGTAATTACTACCTTGGTCTGAATGTAGGTCTAGTGGTATTCCATATCTAGCCATGAATTCGAACACTAGTTTATTTGCTACTGTTTCCGCCTTTTGGTCTGCTATGGCATAAGCCTCCACAAACTTCGTGAAATAATCCATGACTACCAGAACGTAGCGATTGTTGTTACTGGACACAGGAAATGGACCCAGAATATCAGTGGCTATGCGATCCATTGGAAACCCAACCGTGTATTCTCTAAGACTTGCTTTGGGCTTCTTGGCAGGTCTTTTCCGCGCTCCACAAAAAGAACACTGTTGTATCCATAGCTTTACTGATTCACCCATTCGATACCAATGAAAACATGACCTTAGCCGGCTGAGTGTCTTTTTGACTCCAAGATGGGCTGAAGTCACCGAATTGTGCATTGACATTAAAACTTCTCTCTGCAATACCGAAGGTAGTACAAGTTGATCACACTCTTTTGAACTGTCCGCCGATATCCACTTTCTGAATAATACACCGTCTTTAACAAACAATTGTGACCATGAAAGCCATAAATTTCTTGTCGCTGGACTCTCAGAGGCGACAATGTCTCTTACTGGTTTATCCGAGGACTCTAATTTCCACTTTAGAACTTTGCCTATGTTCGGATCACTCATTTGCATGTCGGATAGTTCCCTGCTTGAGTAAGAACCAATCCAATTTGAACTCTTGTAAAACACTGTATCGGTCGACGAATCATCGGTAGAACTGCTACCTGGGTTTGGTCCACCTGCATGCGAACTTTTCCCCATATCTTTTTCTTCTGTTGCTTCATTTATTTTCACTTGCTTGTCTTCGACACTTGACTTAGAGGTTGCTTCCTCTTGTAGCCTCAAACGAAGAAAACTCAAGAAATGCATCCTCTTTAACCTTTGAGGATCAATAGAAATTAAAGATCTGCATGTTCCGCTAAACCTACTGTACATACAGCTTAGTAGGCCTAGCACCCAAACAAAAACAAAAACAAGGTACCCAAAACATAACTTTGTCTTTGTACCTGCCGTAACCCTGTTCATAGTAAGCGGCACAACGTCATCAAAATCACATAAAATTGACCAATCGTTATGCTACTTTCTGCAGCTTACACAACCGCCACATGGTAAATGTTCGAGAACAGTCTTACCGTCATAGCAAGGACATTCTTCTGGATCACATGGAATCCGCGACAAAGCGTCAGCATTCTGATGCTTTATTCCTCTCCGATGTTCCAACGAGAAGTCGAATTCAGACAAACTCTCCAACCACCTTGCCATCTGGTTTTCGGGGTTCTTAAATGACATGACCCACCGCAGACTACTATGATCACTGCGTATCAAGAAATGTCTTCCTAAGAGATATTGTCTGTACGTCTGTACAAACGTCACTACCGCTAGTAACTCTTTTCTAGTTACACAATACCGTCTCTGAGCTTTGTTTAAACTTTTACTCGCAAAAGCAATGGGTCTCTCTTCCATTTTCTGAGACTTTTCACTAAATTGCATCTGCGACAGAGCTGCTCCAATTCCCTTGTCAGATGCATCACAGTCTAATATGAATAGTCCATCGTCTAGGGGAAACGCCATTGTTTCATTACCTGTTAGCGCGGATTTTAGATCATCAAAACTACCCTGACATTGGTCACACCATCTGAATGCCTGTCCGGCCTCTAACAGTCGATTCAGAGGGCTCGCTCTCATTGAAAATCCAGGGATATATCTCCTATAATACCCGCAGAAACCTAAGAATGATCTAATCTCTGTTACATTTTTCGGCTCTGGCCAATTCCGAATAACCTCCACTTTACTTGAATGGGGTTTAATACCGTCACTCGTGACTAAGTGTCCTAGGAATACTACCTCCGTTCTGAATAACTCACATTTCTCAGGTTTAAGTTTCAGTCCAGCACCGCGTAATCTAGTTAAAACTGTATCCAACCTTTCTATGTGCTGAATAAATGAATTGGCAAATATGACTAAATCGTCGATGTAAATCAACAAAATCTTCCACTGCAAACCGCGCATAACTAACTCCATTAGGCGCTGAAAAGTGCTAGCTGCATTGCAGAGGCCCATTGGCATAGCATTATACTCATATAATCCCTGTTTACATACAAACGCTGTCTTTTCTCGATCGGAACTATCTACCTCAACTTGGTAATATGCTGACAAAATGTCCAATGTAGAAAAAAATATAAAACCACCCAAACTGTCAAGACAATCGTCCAGCCGTGGAAGCGGGTATGCATCTTTATTAGTTACATCATTTAATCTCCGATAGTCGATGCATAGACGTGTTGTTCCATCTTTCTTTTTGACGTAGACCAACGGTGAAGCCCATGGTGATGAACTTTCTTTGATGACATTACGTCTTAGTTGGTCTTGTATTATTTTAGCCTCTTCGTGGATAAAAGCAAGCGGTGGACGCCTGGGACGTTGCTTAATAGGAGCACTATTTCCAGTGTCAATCTTATGAGTTACCACTTTTGTCCTTCCCAAATCATCGGGAGATCGCGCAAAAGCATCCGCGTGTTTAATAAGTAAACTTTTTAATTTCACTTTTTCATTTAAATTAAGTTCTTTGCACGAGCGCTCGTAAAGGCTAACCAAATGCTCTGGAACGCCGTCTTTATTGTCAATCAGATTATTGCTAGTGCTGTTTTGGTCCTCATTTAAACTGCTTCCTGTGTTCATATCACATTTAATGTCTTCATCTTGAATATTCTCAATTTTTCCAATCGTAGTACCGGCAAAAAGTGTCATAACTTCGTTAGACGGATTCATAACACGAACTGGGAGTCCAGTTGCCAGTCTATTCGTATCTACTAGCGAATGTGCTACAATGTAATCTCGTGATTTACTGTCCGCTGAAGCTGGTGAAATTAAACCGTAATTTGCGTTTATCTCGCTGCTGTTAAAGGTACCCGCCACAATCATTTCACTGTGCGCCGGAATAGCTACAGTTCTCTTACACGTTACATGTGTAACCGTCACAGGGAGTTTCTCTAATAATGTAGCATATCTCTTGTTTTTAATTTTAGTCCAAATTTTTCTCCCATCAAATAGTTATGTGCTTGCAGGAAATCTAACCCTATTAATCCATCATCACGAATAGCCGCCACAAACATGTTCCATTTAAAAGTGTCATTTTTAATCTTGAACTCCAACGTTGCAGTTCCCAAAACGGATAAAAGTCCGTCATTTGCTACTTCTAATTTCACTGAAGGATTATCATTTACAAGTTTGGGCCTAACATTCTCAGGTATACGATTATATATGTTTGTAGATAAAACGGACACAGCGGCACCCGTATCAACAATAAACCTCACATTGTCACTTTGTACTTTTACTGGAAGTAAAATTGAATATCCGTAAACTACACTACTGTCCAATCGTATAATCTTATGGTTGCTCGATCCTTGTTCGACTGAAGCAGGGCCGTTTGCCTCAGTCTTACCTAGTTTCCCATGGGTTGAATTACCTCATCTCCCTTTGTTCCGGTTCCGGTGTTTGGGCATCCATTAGCGTAGTGTCCCATCTCATGACATTTGAAACATTCAATGTGAGTAGCGTCGCGTTTTCTGTACTTCCTGTCGGCGCCGCTCTGTCGTTTCCAGTCATTGTTCTTGTCTCCCCTTATCAGCAGAGCAATTTCATCGAATTTCGAAGTTAAAGTGTCCTGAATTTCTTTCTTAAATTCGCTGAACCGCGCTTCAGTAACAAACTTCTGATCCTTCTTATCAGGTTTAATCGTCCTCATACGGTTTCCTTGGACTTTTCCCGATTCTTCTTTTAAGCTGTTGTACATTTCCAACATCTCCCCCGGCTTCATCTATTGATCTTGGCTCTTTCATTCCAATAGCCAGAGCAATTTGTTGATCTCCTACTCCTTTAAGAAAATGCCTAACGTTGATAGTGTTGAATGTTAATTCGTCTGCCGTGGGATATGCCTTTCTGACTAGCTTTTTGATATCCGTGACATACTCCACAACCTTTTCACGGGTGCCTAGCCTTCTATTGTCGAGCTCAGCCAAATATGACGATGTTGACCTTCGTTCCTTAAAACGTGATTCAAGGACACGCTATAAAGCATAAAAGGAATTTTGCACATCTGGACTCAGCTGATTAAACACAAAATCGGCTGCATCACTGCGCAATGCGTTTATTAGCCTAAATGCCTTTTCTCTGTCATCCCATCCGCATGTTTCCGCTAGTGTTTTAAAGGGTCTTATGAAACACTCATATGGTGATTTACCGTCGTATAACATCTGCCCCGGCAAAGGAACATCATACCTAACACCATGATGCCGTTGTGGAGGAAACTGCCTGGGATTCCGTCTTAAATTGTCGTCCCTGACCTGCGGCTGTGTTCTGTTTTGCTGTTGTCTTGGATGATGCTGGTTCTCGACTAGGTCTGCCCTTGCGGATACAAAGTCGTTCTCATTTGCTCTTTGTTCTTGTTGCATGTTGTTCCTGATTTCTATCATTTCCTCACGTAATTCTGCGATGCACCTATCTTTCTCGCGGTTTGTGCGTTGAATCTCTTGAAAATCTTGAAATAAATTGTCCCGCTCTAATTGAGCCTCTGTTAATTTGTCCCTTAGTGTACTTCCTAACTGATCATTCTCCATGTTTGCAGCCACTAGACGATCTCGTAATGTATTAAGTTCGTCATTGACGTCTTCTAAATCACCAGGTTCTAGAGTATCCTTTTGCGCATTCTTTTTCGGTCCCATTTTGCCTGTTATTAATTACATAAGAGTTGTTTGTGTTATACCTTGAATTATTCTAATTTGTACACATAATTCGGTTCTTCCTCAGACTGTGTTAATGCGAACTTTAATTTCCCATTCTCTTGCTGTATTTCGTCGATAATTTTATTTTTCTCAACAATAACCTTGTCGAAAAGTTCTTTATAAACCTTTATAGTTTTATTGTAGTTACGTTGTTGTTGAGTTAAATGCTCAATAATATTGTGGATCTCCAGGTCAACAAGACACAGAGTTTCTTCAGTTTCCCTCATTAAGTGTTCTGTAGCACTCATAATTCTAAAAGTGTCAAATGTCACGTGTACAAGTTCATATCGCACCTTGCTGCCACCAGTGTTGGGAAAAGTGTTATATTTGTTATATATAACTCGTTGTGTCCTCAAAGTTGGAAGTTTAAATCACACATACATCCACTGTTTGGTTACACACTTTTATTTTCTACGTTTATAACACTATTTCTATTATAAAAATCAATGATAATTTCAAACACAATTTTGACAATGATAATGAAGAATAATAAAATCCAATCTAAGTCCTAAATAACATCCAGAATCCTAACTAAAAACCGCCTCAATGCATGCGTGCGGCCCTTTTTATAGGGCTTTAATCTTATGAATATTAATGAGTTAGCATGTAGGCCATTGCTAAGCTTTAACCTACATGCTGCATCCCAGTGAACTTTCACCAGTGAACTTCTGCCATTAACAGTCATAAATCATTTAGCAGGCATGCCCGTGCTATGACAGTCATAACTTATTCAGCAGGCATGCCTGTGCTATTTAAATACTAAGCATGCACCGAGGAACCTATATCTGATACATTGAATACAAAACTAATCAAACTAATACAGTATCTAATCAAACTAATACAGTATCTAATCAAACTAATACAGTATCTAATCAAACTAATACAGCATGTAAATTCATAACACAAATCATAACACAATTCAAGATATATATATTATGGAGAAAAGTGCATGATATATGCGGAAATATAGGGGCATAGTACCACCTTTATTACTTTTTGCCCTGCAGATCCTCGGGGGGGGGGGGGGGGGGGGGGGGGGGGGGGCAGATTTGTTTGGGAAAAAGAGACATTTCGAGGGAAAAAAAGTATTTCCTATGAACACCTTTTTTTCAAAACTTCATATCGTGTATATCAAGATAATGAAATACAAAACATTTCACCACACTTGTTTTTGAAAAAAAAGCAGTTCTAACCTATTTTATTTTTAAATGTATGGGTTTCAGAGCAAAAAAAGAGACTGTAAAGTTCTACAGACTCATTTTTTTTAATTATCTGGATTACACATGTGTAAAAATAGTATACAGTCATGCTTTAACAATTCATACCATTCAGGCAGATATTCATGCAGTAAGGATGTAAAAACTACAACGGCTAAACCAATTAATCTCTTTTTGGTCTGTATCAAAATACCTACGCAAATGTTGGCATAGGCAAATTCTAACATGCATTTTCGGAAAGGTCAGTGCCGTACGCTTCTTTTAAAGGGACACCTGGCAATCTTGAGTTTATTCAAACGTTAAAATTTGCTCCTCAATTTACTTATCCTGCGTCATTTTGACTTTAAAACTGCTTGCATATAATTAAGTAAAAAAATGAGATTTCAAATTTTCTTCGCGATTTTACCAAATTGTGTGTTTGTGATTGCATTGAAAACGGTTATGTTCATCATGTATACATAGTTCAACCCTTGAAAATGTATAAAAGCATAGGGAACCAAACATTTAACCATTTAATCATTAAACGCGCATTCTATTAGAAGAAGGTAAAGATAACCAAACAAATTAGAATACATTTATCCTTTCATTTAAGCAAAGTACAGGTGAATATATTTTTTTAAATTCTATATATACGAAACAATACCAAAATAATACAAACGAGTGATCTCTCTGTAATAAAGGTGTTACCATAAAGGGGGAAAATAAAATACGCTTTTAAGGTTTAATTAAAAAGATTGAGCTAACATTAAATCATAAATCACAGAATGTTACTTCAGAGTTCCACATCATTTGTTTTGTGTCACCTTCGTAGCATGGCAGACACATAGGGATCACTTAGTCAGTCATCTGTTATCGTCCGTCGTCGTTGTCGTCTCCGTCCGCCCGTCACGCTTTAACCTATGAACTTGGATATAACTTAAAAAAATATTAATCTATGTTCATGAAACTTAATAAACATCTTCATCTCACGCCAAGGAAAGTCGTTACACATGTCTAAAATCGTTGACTTTCATGTTGGCAAAGTTATGCCCCTTTCCATAAAACTTTAACCTGCAGCATGACCTAGCTCATAACATTAAGTTATTTATTTAACATACGCAAAAGCCTTTGTGATTATCATCCCTTGATTCCATCACTGATACGCAATTGTTAAATTTACCATCACACTGAATATGTGTATAGCCATAATTTTAAAAGTACACCATTGTTAAAAAAAAAGAAGTCTTTATATCCAATTTGCCTTCGATACAAACATGATACACATGAAAAGCATGCCTTTTACATTGTGTAAACTGAAACCTGTGGTATGTTGAAACATTCGAGTGAACTAGTCATTTGATCGGATTTATAATACTGTTCTTTTGTTTGGACCGTTTTTGTTCGAATATAGACATTTGGTTTGGTTTTGCATTGTTTCTATGCAAAATAGTCAGTTATGTTTAACACATCCACAAATGTAGTTGCAGGTTATAATTTAACAATATCACCATGCTATAGCATTGAGATTATTTCGAAACAACATGTCATTGAAAGAATGTATTTGCTTTTTTTACCGTTTTTGAGCCATATGCTATCACTCGTAGATTTAGCGCACTACGCGGATGTTAACATATTTTTTAAATCCAGACCTTTTTTACTGAACGCAGTATCTCGATTACGATTTGTCTAGATTTTTGCGACGCTTGTAACGTTTGTATTTACAATCAAGCGTCGAAGATGATCAAGACTATTGCTCAGTAGGAAAACCAATCTCCGCGCAATGATATTGTAGCAACCTCCGCGCAGTGATATTGTAACAAGGGCAAGTAACCACTGCGGGAGCTTGGGAGTTTGTAGGAAAAAAACATCGGGAACCTGTTTTGGATGGTTTAATTTGCGGGACCCGGTACGCGATCCTAAAAATGTAAAAAAAAAAAAAATGTTTTTGTTATAGATGCAATGGATAAATAAAAGGAAAATAAGTGTTTGTTTCTAATCACATGTGTATTATTAACTAATTATAAATAAAACAAAGTAAAAAAGAGAAATATTCAATATTGACAAAAAGTATGTACTGGCAAATATTCATTGTTAATAACAATTTCGGGGCAAGTTAAACAAAATCAGGGCAAGTGTCTTTTCAGTCAGGGCAAGTGGACTTTTGAAATCTACTTGCCCTGGGCTATTCCCAATTTTAATTTTCTTGGAGCACTGTTATGGCGACTACTCCTGAAACTACTTGACAGATTTTTCATGAAACTTCACAGGATGTCTAGTAATACATGTCAGCCGGAAATTCAAGATGGCCGCAACGGCTTAAAATATGTTTTTACAAATACAATTTCTTCCCGGCCACTTCCCAAAAAGCATAAGTGTTATTGATTTGGAACCTTAAACCAAAATGAATGGCATGCATGTGGTTGAAATTCATTTCGATTTGATGTCCACATGGCAGCAAGCGCCCATTTTTGTTTATAAACAGTTATATAGAAAAAATTGTGGTGACTACTCCTCTGAAACAACTTCATGGATTTTCATGAAACTTTACAAGAATGTTGCTCTTGCTGTCTCGTTGGTCCTAGCATAAAAAACAGACCGGACGGAAATTCAAGATGGCTGCCACAGCTACAAATAGATTTTACAGAATACAAGTTTGTGGCGACCACTTCTCAAAAACCATAAGTAATATTGCTTTGGAACCTTTACTAAAATAACTGGCATGACATGTAGTTGGTCCTACACAAAAGTCATTTCTATTCGATGTCAAACATAGCCACCAGCGGCCAGCTTCGTTTGCATAGTTATAAATATAGGAAACACTTGTGGCGATTACTCTGAAAAAAAAATGATGGATTTGCATGACACTTTGCAGGAATGTTGCTCTTAATGTCTAGTTGGTCCTGAGGGGAGACTCCTTAGTTTCGAATGAATGTCCATGGGGAATTTCTTATAAAACAGAAATCTAAGAGATTAAAAGCCATGTACAGGCTAGACAATAAAAAAGAAATCCACAAATGTGGTGTTTTTGACTTAGTATGACATAATAGTTAATTTTGGTGTAAATAAACTTTTTGTACTGTAAGCGGTATAGAGGCGGTAAACAGAAACTAGTAACTGGTGGCTATGTTGTAAATGGTAGCTTTATTTGATCACTTCCTGCATTTTCTCCATTCGGCATAAGATTACGGGGAAAAAAGCCGGATAAGGTATGTAGAAATAGCCTTTTTATGACAATTTGGAGTGTTTGTCATTCAATTATGGATGTGTTATATCTCAAATAAGGGACAGGTATATGCTGCCGTTTGTTTATAAATGTCATGTTTTCCTTAATGAGTGGGTGGGATAAATTAATTGTATTTGTAGGCAGAGAAACTGACTTTGTTGCTTTCTAGCATGTATTTGCTGTATTTTGAGAGGATATTATATGGTCTTTCAGGAATAGGGAAGGTTTGTTAGTTTTGAAAAATAGAATTCAAGTTATTTAACGTAATTAGTGTACATGTCTGAAAATAGTCTGAATTTCAAAGAAAACTGTAGATTCCGACCTGAGTAAAAATCAGTTCGGCCGGAAATTCAAAAAATACAAGTTCAAGGCGACTGCTAAAAAACAGAGTTTAACCAGCTATCTCAAACAATAACTTGCCACTTCCTACAACCATTAATCATGAACTTCAGGTGAGGATTTAGCGGCCTCTTACTCAGTGGATAAGGACGCCTCGGCTTGAGAGATCTATAACATATAACAAGAATCACTTCGCCAGTAAAAATCATGACAATTCATACAATCTTTAGGATTTGCTTACTAATGTTTTCGCCTTTCAGTACGCAGTACTTTGATTTACAATCGTGTACTTTGGTAAAAATTGCTTGATTTGATAGCATGGCCTATTTTATTTAGAAAACAATTTATTTCACATAAAAAATAAAGTAAAAATGAAATTGAATAAAATTGCATCAATCTTTTCGGATATGAAGTGTACAATTTCAGCCATATAAGTATTCTTTCTGATATTATAGTCGCATCAATAGTGTTGATTTACTGTCATGTACTTTATGGTTGACACTGCTCATGACTAAATTTGACAATACCCCATCCATTTTGTACCCTTTTTATAAATATGGCCGACCAATAGCTAGCGGGTGTTACACGTGATGCAAGTTAACACGGGGTAGATACAGAGGCACTGTTGCAAATAGGTTTGACTAGCAGAGCAGTCTTTGAGTAGGACATCTTTATTAAACAAAAACAACTGATTTACAAAGTAGTTTGAGTATATGACTATTGAAAGAAAAGTATAATCCAGATACCGCTCAGGCAATTGTTCAAAGCGCAGTTGTCTAAATGGGCACACAGACTACAATAAAAACTAATGGTGGGATTTTCAAACAGATATCCAATTAATAATAGTTCCAGGATCCCATTACAACGGCTTGTTGTATGTCCATCCTACTGCGTTATGGATTCAACTGGTCAACTCGTGAGCAGCAGTACACCATTTGCGTGCATACCACCACGTGCAAACATGGACCTCGGAAAGTCTTACCTACCTTCAGAATAGGGATGTGACACCTCGGACTTTGTCATTAGGCCTGTTGCCATCTGTTCCTTTAAACCTTTCGAATGTTATCAAGTTATCTTGCGAAATATACTTTCATGCATGGCACAGTACTTGCATAATTGCAGTATAGGCAGTACCGATCTGTAACATGCTGTGAATACAGGGGAGTTAGTTGTAGCACGTATGCTATATTAAGAATGTTAACATGCGTCAACATTCGGTAGATTTCTGTTAGAGATGTATGGTGGCATATAACTGCCGTCGTGATAGAGCTTAACAGTCGTCTTAATAACTGAAAAAAGTATCGAGACTAAATTATCTCGACGGCAGTTATGTGCCACCATAGAGATGTTTTTATGCATGTCTAATACCTATTACAATAGTTTTGCGACGTAAATTATTTTCCAGGCTGAGTTTTCTTTAAAAAATTTACTTCTGATTTGCTCTTTTCTCAACCCAAAATCGAAATATACTTCCCTTGGTTCTGATAATTGGCATACGTGTTTTGGCAATAGTTTAATAAAAGAAATACTGCAAGGAAATTTGAATATGCATATTATGAGTCTTGAGTTTAATTATCAAAATCATTTAAAACATATTTTCAATTCATAGATCTGTATTCCCTTTTATTGTATACTTTCATATTGTCCCGTTTAGTTTGCATTGAGCTAAGCGTGCAATATTCTACGATATTGCACGCATTCATATTGCACGGGAACTTTTCCTCGTGCTTGCTAAGAGCCGCGAAACAGAAATAAGGAACTACTTTCAAATAAAAATAACGGAATCCTTCCTATAGTGTCAACAAAAAATACGAGGTTTTTTTCAACCTTTTGGCAAAAATTGATAAAATAATTCAAATGGTCACTCACCCACTGTTTTTAACGTTATCGAATGGTAAACAAACTTCAGAAAATCGCTTGTTGTTTTTAATGACGTCATCCGACGTCGACGTCGTTTTCGCGCAAAATAATCATCCACACAAAATGAAACTGAATGGCAAGATAGGAATTCCATCAAAAGCTATAAAAAATAACACAAATG
Organism: Cyrtodaria siliqua; assembly: GCA_037043455.1. NCBI lineage: Eukaryota > Metazoa > Mollusca > Bivalvia > Adapedonta > Hiatellidae > Cyrtodaria > Cyrtodaria siliqua. The sequence continues at coordinate 16,681 of JAWPHD010018269.1, read as the reverse complement.
CAATAAAAAGTAATAGTCATACAATTAACATTGATCAAAATCAATATGAAAGTATACAATAAAAAGGTTATTGAATTTGTATGGCTAAATATTACTTGGAACTCGTTGTTTTGGCGCAGGACGACTCGCAAGCTCGTCGTCCTTTGCCAAAACAACTCGTTCCAAGTAATATTTAGCCATACAAATGCAATAACCTATAATATTTTAAGACAAATTCATGATATTCATCCAATTCTGTTTTTAAAGATATTTTGTTTTGTGTTCCATTCTTTTCTTTTCACACCAACATAATAGAAAAACTTCAGCTACCTTTCATTTCAAAAGAAATAGCTTTTTAATAAAAATTCAAATTTTCGGCGATTTTATTTGCAGTTTTACTTCGGAACTTTGGAACTTTTTGTCTGTACCTTAACACATCTTTATTTACATATTTAAATACTTTAAATTGCTAAATGTTATAAATAAATTTCCAAAAATCTTTTATTTCATGCTTATTTGTCTTACGTTTTCCCCAAAAATGTCAATATGTATAAACTTTGTATTTCTCACAAATAATCTGGTTTTCAGTGGTTTTGGTTTACAATTTCAATATTCTGGGCCAAAAGAAATGGCATTTTCACACCTCTGATCCTTAAGGCTTGTTTCTTCTGTAGCTCATGACACCGTTAAATCAAAGGAAATACGACTTCTGTTTTGCTATGTTTTAAGTATAATTTAAAAACTGTTCCAAAATTCAGCGAGTTTAATTCATTATTTATTGATTTCCCTCAAAAAAAATTAAGATTTATTCGAAATATAGTTTCATACTTGGCACAGTACTTGCATAATTGCAGTATAGGCAGTACCGACCTGTAACATGCTGTGAATACAGGGGAGTTATTAATTTTGTTTATTCCAAATATTTGTTTCCAAGAACACGAATATAACTGAAAACTTTAAGAACTTTCAACCTCCTAATTTTGTAAAGAGAATTATATTTTGAAAAATAATCCCGTTTTCAGAGATTTTGGTTTACATTATTTGCTTTAAACTTGTATGCCTACCAACGTTTGTTAGAGGATATAGCTTGGCGGGGATTTCTTTATTAACACTGTCCCGTTTAATGGGATTGTAATAGGATAAGAGTGAGATTTAGTTTCCCGTTTAATGGAATTGTAATAGGATAAGAGTGAGATTTAGTTTCCCGTTTAATGGAATTGTAATAGGATAAGAGTGAGATTTAGTTTCCCGTTTAATGGAATTGTAATAGGATAAGAGTGAGATTTAGTGAATCCTAGAACCTGGTTAAAAATCCTAGCGACCTTCTTAAAACTGACCGTTCATGAAAAGAAGTCTATAACTAATACGTCTTTCGGAAGCAATTTTGAGTTCATCTGTACTAATTGTGTCAATTTATCTTTTCAGAAAATAACCCAGTTAGAAACCAAGATTGACAAGCTTGGTAACCGATTGTCTAATCTAGTTGAAGGACCGCTGCAGCAGGCCCAAGATAAAATCACACATTTGGATAAGACATTAGCTGAAGTAAAATTAGATATTGACCAACTTGATGACCGATTGTCTAAAACAGTAGAAGGACCTCTACAGCAAGCCCGTGACAACATCACGAGTTTGAACAACAAATTGGCGGAAGTACGAGTAGAAATTGACCAACTTGATGGCCGATTGTCTAAAACACTGGAAGCACATATACAACAAGACCGCGACAATATTGGGCGTTTTGATACGAAGTTAGCTAACGCAGAATTAAAACTTCATCAACTTGAGGAACGTCTGACTGGTAGGTGTCTTGTGTTTTACTTGGAAAGTGTGCTGTGCTCTGATTCAAGCTGATACTAGGTTTGTTATACATGTATTACTATTTGCAGCAACTCTGTATTTCTGCAAATGAGCAGATTTTAAGCCCATTCTGCATATTGTTATCTAGATGTAAACGGAGGGTGGGCCATGCAGTGCAATTATTGTAAACAATCTCAAAACGATTGGTAAACAATCTCAAAACGATTGTAATTTAAAAATAATTTAAAGAAAATTCGAAAATGTCAAGCTCTACAAATGTTTCTCGTCGTTAAATGAGATTGCAGATAACAGTAAATACATATTCTCAGTAACAGATAACGAAGATTCAAGTTCGCCTGTAACAGTTATATTCAGTTGTCCAATAACAGATAACAGTTAATATTATTTCACAATAACAGATAAGAAAATATAGAATATTCGCCAATAATCGCATACCAGGAACCATCCTTGCCCCCTTGCACTCGCCCCGCCCCGCGCAACCCCCTATCCCCCCACCCCCATAAACACACTCACTCCACCGATCATATGCACCACTAGGTTTTCAAAACTTCATCTGTATTGATAATAACTTATTTATGAAAAAAGAATTATCACTCATTTGTATTATCACTCATTTGTATTATCACTCATTTGTGAGTATTTCAGTATTCCCCCTTCCCCTAACCATCCCGCTCTCAGCCCCCCCCCCCCCCCCCCACCACCACCACCGCCCACACCCCAACCCCCACCGCCCCCACTCCCTCTGCCCAAGTCATGTACTATTAGGTTTTTAAAAATTCATCTGTATTGTTAATTGCTTATTTCTGGTGGGGAGAAAAGGACTAGTTTAATTTACCTTTAAAGCAACACTTCATTTGTGACAGGGAGTACTTACTCCCCTGTTGTTTGGGAGTAAGTATACTTACTCCTATACTTACTCCCTGTTTGTGAGTATTCGCTTCAAAACTGCATTTTGTTTCTATCTGTTAACAGATACTCGTCGTGAGAAGCAACAGACGACAAGACGTTGGATGAGTGTAGGTGGCGCTCACAACCACAGCAGCGGCCATACATGCCACACAAGCGTCGTGTTTTTGTTAGTCCTACTGAGTCAAGCAGTCAGTCGTTATTTTGTTTAATAAGTCGATGCTGACATATGAAGTGGGCATCAGCCCTCATGCTTAACCTATTGTCTCAAAGAGACACATGGCAATGTTTTTATCATCAAAATTAGCTATCAAAATACTATTCTCATAACTAATATTAATGATTGAACAAATGCAGGTTATGAAAAAAAGTACTAACGGGACGCCGTGAGTTTTCAAAAAAGTAAAAATTGCCGTGTGTCGCTTTAAAGAAAATGGGAACAGAGTAAATGAACAATCCCACCAGGATATTTTATGCAGGAACTGTAAATAGGTCAACAATTAAACACGCATCTTGCGTTGCAAAAAAAGAATTGGATCATATAAACCTCTTTTAATACATTAGTTTGTGTGCATATTTAGTGACCATGGCTAAGGAGCGTATGCTATATATGTATGCTGTATGTGTATGATGTATGTGTATGCTCTGTTTGTCAATCTTGGAATAGTGATATACAAAGTCTAGGTAAATGTTTAAACTATAGAATATATAAGAAAGAGTTTGTTTTTGAGCAGTATTTTAATATTTTGCCATTTGGTTTGTCTAATACTTTATGTAAATTCCGTTGCATGAATCATAAAATGCCTATAGAAAAGGGAAGACATTTAAACATAGAAAGATATCTACGCACAGGTACACTTTGTAATAATCATTTGTTGGGTGATGAATTTCACTATTTTTTTATTTGTAAACACTTTGCAAGTGACAGAAAAAAATATATTGGTCAATATTTTTATAAAAATCAAAATTCTGTTAAATATGAGCTATTAATGAATAGTAAAGATAAGAATACATTATTAAAATTAGCCAGATTTTGTGAACTCGTTCTTAAAGCTTGTAAGTAACTGGATATAGTTTTGCTCAAAGACTGATAGAAAAAATGTTTCTTTCATCTCAAACATATAGATATTCACATTGCACATATATATAGTTTATGTAATATAAATGTATACACACATTCTCCATATGCTATGGTTATTAGTTATAAAAAAAAATAGATAGCAAAAATACATTACTAAACATGTAAATTAGGATTCACTCATTATTCATTCTAGTCATTTCATTCATGTACAGATTGATGGTTGGTTGTGTGATGGTTATGTGATTATGTGTATTGTTATGTAAATAGTTCTGTTATGTAAATAGTTTTGTTATTGTTCTGTTTTCTGCACAATGTAAATTTGTTATATCAGATGCTCTTAATGAGCCTTGAATAAAATAAAACTTGAAACGTGTATGCTCTATCTATGATTGTGAAAGTGAAACAGTATTAGAAGGTTTTCATAGTCTAGATCATCTGCGACGCTTACTTGTTTTTTAAACAACTAGTATCGTTTCTGATTGGCTGAGACAGAAACACCTGCTATCCAATATATACAGAAGGGCAGAAAGACAATAAATTTATTAATAAACAAAGAGGGAAACTTCATCATATCGGATAATAAGAGTAGGGCACGGTTCCCGGATTCCTATGTATCCTTCCCCTCTCTCTCTGGGGCGGCTCTAAATAACCTATACTGTGTTGATGAGCCGTTAAACAACATCCAATTCCAATTCATCATATCGACGAACTAAATGCGGATGGTCAGAAATACTTTAATAACAAAACAATTACGGTCACGTACTTCCGGTTTCAAATTTGTTTCTGCACAAACGGTCAAGACTAAACAATAATCACTGTGTGATGCTATGAACAATGTGTTAAGATAAATTACAACACGTTAGTCGTTACTGAGAATATTATAAATGATTTTTATATCAAAATTATCTTTTGAGCAGAAAATAAAAATAGTAACATATAGTCAGATATTTGCATTAGCAAATTATAAAAACGCATTTCATAAAAACCTGAAGATTTTTACTTAGAATGATGCTAAATTGAAAAATATTTATCCTTTAACCCCGGTCTCCCTATCATTAGATTGTATGCTTGGTCTTATAAAATATTTTAGTTTTGATTCTGTTTTATAAAAGAAAGTGTCCCAGTTGTTTTGTATATATGATGTCGTTGACTTTTATACTCGGTCTAATAAAACAATTATATTTTGTATTGCATTTGATTTAATTCAGTACCATTAAATATTGAGAGAAATTGCTGAAAGGGACACAAGGCCATCGTGAAGTGCTTATCGAGCATACACAATAGCACATTGAAGGATGACCTTGACTTGAACCTGGGTGCAATATAACCAGCAACAAGTAATATGCAAAAGATAATGTGCTTGAAACTATTCAAATAATTATAAAATATGATTTTAAAATCTGCCAGCTATGTAGAAACACTAACAAATATTGCCGTGTGTCCCGTTAACGTATATTTTCAAATAAATACTGAAGGGATCCATTTTATGGTGTTCCGTTAGGGCCATCGTACCATCACGTATCTACCTATAGGTTGCACAAAACTAAATACTTTCCCATAGACCTCCTGTTGCACCTGTCAGCTAATATCTCAAGAATTATACACCAGATTTTCATTAAATTACCTTATTTCATAGATATTTCCATCACAAAGCCTTTGAAAGTGTGAAAAAGACAACTTTTTCAGCTCAACCTCTCTGCACTTGTCTGTGTTTACAAACACTATTGAATCCGCACTGAATATTGACATGCAATTTCAATGGATGTTAATTTTTCAAAAACATTAAAAAATATTTTTTTATTTAATTTAATGATCCTAGCTGATGGGCATTATTTTACCTATAGTTTATCCTTCCTGAAAATGCATATTGAATATTTCAAAGTTATATCTGCTGACCTCCGTGAACTCTGTGAACTTTCACTTCTGTACTGAATCGTACACAACAAAAGGCGGGGCTTCAGCCAGGTTATATTTAGATGTACGCAACCTTTACAAGTCGATGCGAGCTGGTACGATGGCGTTGTAAAAGGTCGATGCTCGATGGTACGATGTACCATCTTACCATCGTACCATCGTACCATCGCGTTTAAAGTCGATGCGCGATGGTACGATGGCGATGGTACGATGACGCGATGGTATATCGCGTCATCGTACCATCGCCATCGTACCATCGCCATCGTACCATCGCGTCATCGTACCATCGCCATCGTACCATCGCGCCATCGTACCGTCACCATCGTACCATCGCGCATCGATTTGTAAAGGTCGATACGCGATGGTAAGATGGCCCTAACGGAACACCGTACCATTGTGAGCAACACATCGCTACGGTGTTCCGTAAGGGCCCTCGTACCATCGCGCATCGACCTTTACGATGGTATGATGGCGATGGCGCGATGATACGATGGCGATGGTACGATGACGCGATGGTGCGATGGAACGATGACGCGATAGACCATCGCGTCATCGCCATCGTACCATCGCACCATCGTAACATCGTACCATCGCGCATCGACTTTAAACGCGATGGTACGATGGTGCGATGGTAAGATGGTACATCGTACCATCGAGCATCGACCTTTTACAAGTCGATGCGCGATGGTACGATGGTAAGATGGCGATGGCGATGACGCGATGGACCATCGTACCATCGCCATCGTGTCATCGCCATCGTACGATCGTGCCATCGCAGTCGATGTGCGATGTTGCATCGCTCCCTACTCCATCGTACCATCGCGTTATCGCCTTCCGTTTAGACATGCGCACATCAAAGCAAAACAAAAATGGAGGACATCATTACCGTACATCATGGATGCAAAGATTCGACAATACTTTTCTTAAATTTATCCCTTCATTTAGGCTAAGCAAAACATGAATTTCTCGGCAAGAAACATTTCCAAAAAGTATTGTCGAATCTTTGCATCTATGATGTCCTCCATTTTTGTTTTGTTTTCATGTGCGCATGTTTAAACGGAAGGCGATGGAGCGATGGTACGATGGAGCAGGGGGCGATGCAACATCGCACATCGACTGGATGGTGCGATGGCACGATGGTACGATGGCGATGGTACGATGGCGATGGTACGAGTCCATCGCGTCATCGCCATCGTACCATCGTACCATCGCCATCGTACCATCGTACCTTGTAAAAGGTCGATGCGCGATGGGCCATTACACCATCGTATCATCGTACCATCGCGTTTACAGTCGATGCGCGATGGTACGATGGCGATGGTGCGATGATACGATGGGGATGACGCGATGGACCATCGTGTCATCGCCATCGTACCATCGTAACATCGCCATCGTACCATCGCGGCATCGTACCATCGCCATCGTACCATCGCGGCATCGTACCATCGCCATCGTGCCATCGCCATCGTACCATCGCGCATCGACTTATAAAGGTCGATGCGCGATGGTACGATGGCCTTAACGGAACACCGTACTAATCGCAGTAAGATTCGGTTTTATTGAGAGGTGTAAGGGAGATAACAAGTTAAAGAGTAGAAGAGAAAACGATACATAAGTATCGTACCTTTTTGTATTAGGACAATATAATCAGGCAATAATCACATAGAGAAAATGTAAAGAAATGCGAGAAGCGACTTACAAGTATTGTTCTAATTTAAAAGCACTGAAGACTATCTGGAAGATTGAGTGTTGTCAATCCAAATACCAAATAACTAAAAAAGCTCATAATGTGCTTCACTGAGTTTCATATGGCATGTTACCTATTGAAGGGGATTACCGCCAAAAGTCTATGATATAAGTCCTTACATTGTGTTATCGTTCATACCTTCTGTTCAGTTATTGTTTGTGATTAATGTTTAGTCTGAACGACTCGACGACTCGGCTGGTTTGTGTTTCTAAATCAAACATAGTAATATTTAAATGAGTGCTTTTTTTGCAGACAGTTGTGCATAGCCTGCAAGCATATGTATATGCAACTTTTTTCTTGATTTTTTTGTTTTTTTGTTTTTTATATGTAGTTAGAAGTATCACGTGTTCCATTATCACGTGTTCATATGGAACACGTGATAGCTAAGTACACAATAGTTCAGTTGAGGATTATTGTGATAATCATACCGCCTTGGAAAGGTCAGTGACGACCTCCTTGGAAAGGTCAGTGGGGAATCGAAAATGTAGCTGTGTTTAAACCAGGTTCTAGGGTGCATCAGACCTCTTACTCTAGTGCCATCTCTATTGAACTTGACGAAAAGGCCACTGTGTGTAAACCAGATTCCAGGGTTATCCGACCTCTTACTCTAGTGTCATCTTTATTGATCCTCTTACTCTAGTGTCATCTCTATTGATCCTCTGACTATAGTGTCATCTCTATTGATCCTCTTACTCTAGTGCCATCTCTATTGATCCTCTGACTCTAGTGTCATCTCTATTGATCCTCTTTCTCTAGTGTCATCTATATTGATCCTCTGACTCTAGTGTCATCTCTATTGATCCTCTTTCTCTACTGTCATCTTTATTGATCCTCTTACTCGTGTCATCTCTATTGATCCTCTGACTCTAGTGTCATCTCTATTGATCCTCTTTCTCTAGTGTCATCTTTATTGATCCTCTTACTCTAGTGTCATCTCTATTGATCCTCTTACTCTAGTGTCATCTCTATTGCTCATCTTACTCTAGTGCCATCTCTATTGATTCTCTTACTCTAGTGTCATCTCTAGTGTCATCTCTATTGATCCTCTTATTCTAGTGTCATCTCTATTGATCCTCTTATTCTAGTGTCATCTCTACTGAACGTGACGAAAAGGCCGCTGTGTGTGTAAATCAGGTTCTAGAGCTCGGGTACATCAGACCTCTTACCCTAGTGTCATCTCTATTGAACCTCTTACTCTAGTGTCATCTCTACTGAACGTGACGAAAAGGACGCCGTGTGTGTAAATCAGGTTCTAGGGTAAATCAAACCTCTTACACTAGTGCCATCTCTATTGAACGTGATGAAAAGGCCGCTGTGTGTGTAAACCAGGTTCTAGGGAGCGTCAGACCTCTTACTCTAGTGCCATCACAATTGAACATGGCGAAAAGGCCGCTGTGTGTTTAAATAAAATTCTAGGGTGCATCAGACCTCTTACGCTAGTGCCATCACTATTGAACGTGACGAAAATGCCGGTGTGTGTAAACCAGGTTCTCGGGTACATCATACCTCTTACCATAGTGTCATCTCTATTGAGCCTCTTACTCTAGTGTCATCTCTACTGAACGTGACGAAAAGGCCGCTGTGTGTGTAAATCAGGTTTTTGGGTGCATCAGACCTGTTACTCTAGTGTCACCTCTATTGAACGTGACGAAAAGGCCCCTGTGTGTGTAAACCAGGTTCTAGAGTGCGTCAGACCTCTTACTCTAGTGCCATCTCTATTGAACGTGACGAAAAGGCCGCTGTGTGTGTAAACCAGGTTATAGGGAGCGTCAGAACTCTTACTCTACTGTCATCTCTATTACACCTCTTACTCTAGTGTCTCTGTTGAACGTGACGAAAAATCCGCTGTGTGTGTAAACCAGGTTCCAAAGTGCGTCAGACCTCTTACTCTAGTGCCATCTTTATTGAAAATTACGAAAAGGTCGTTGTGTGTTTAAATCAGGATCTAGGGTGCGTCAGACCTCTTACTTTAGTGTCATCTCTATTGCACCTCTTACTCTAGTGCCATCTCTATTGAACATGGCGAAAAGGCCGCTGTGTGTTTAAATCAGGTTCTAGGGTGCGTCAGAACTCTTACTCTAGTGTCATCTCTATTGAACGTGACGAAAAGGCCGCTGTGTGTGTAAACCAGGTTCTAGAGTGCCTCAGACTTCTTACTCAAGTGTCATCTCTATTGAACGTGACGAAAAGGCCGCTGTGTGTGTAAACCAGGTTTTAGAGAGCGTCAGACGTCTAATTCTAGTGTCATCTCTATTTAACCTCTTACTCTAGTGTCTCTGTTGAACGTGACGAAAAAGCCGCTGTGGATGTAAACCAGGCTCTAGTGTGCGTCAGACCACTTGCTCAAGTGCCATCTCTATTGAACGTGGCAAAAAGGCCGCTGTGTGTTTAAACCAGGTTCTAGGGTGCACCAGACCTCTAACTCTAGTGTCATCTCTATTAAACTCTAGTGCCATCTCTATTGAACGTGACAAAAATGCCGCTGTATGTGTAAACCAGGTTCTAGGGTGCATCAGATCTCTCACTCTAGTGTCATCTCTATCGAACATGACGGTAAGGCCGCTGTGTGTGTAAACCAGGTTCTAGGGTGCATCAGACCTCTTACTCTAGTGCAATCTCTATTGAACATGGCGAAAAGGCCATTGTGTGTTTAAATCAGGATCTAAGGTGCGTCATACCTCTTACTTTAGTGTCATGTCTGTTGAACCTCTTACTCTAGTGCCATCTCTATTGAACGTGACGAAAATGCCACTCTGTGTTTAAATCAGGTTCTAGGGCGCATCAGACCTCTTACTATAGTGTCATCGCTATTGAACATGGCGAAAAGGCCGCTGTGTGTGTAAACCAGATTCTAGGGTACATCAGACCTCTTACTCTAGTGTCGTATCTATTGAACCTCTTACTCTAGTGTCATCTCTATTGAACATTGCGAAAAGGCCGCTGTGTGTGTAAACCAGGTTTTATGGTGCATCAGACCTCTTACTCTAGTGCCACCTCTATTGAACATGGCGAAAAGGCCGTTGTGTGTTTAAATCAGGATCTAAGGTGCGTCATACCTCTTACTTTAGTGTCATCTCTATTGAACCTCTTACTCTAGTGCCATCTCTATTGAACGTGACGAAAATGCCACTCTGTGTTTAAATCAGGTTCTAGGGTGCATCAGACCTCTTACTCTAGTGTCACCTCTAATGAACGTGACGAAAAGGCCTATGTATGTGTACACCAGATTCTAGGGTGCATCAGACCTCTTACTCTAGTGTCACCTCTATTGAACGTGACGAAAAGGCCGCTGTGTGTGTAAACCAGATTCTAGGGTGCATCAGACCTCTTACTCTAGTGTCACCTCTATTGAACGTGACGAAAAGGCCGCTGTGTGTGTAAACCAGTTTCTCGGGTGCATCAGACCTCTTACCCTAGTGTCATTTCTATTGAACCTCTTACTCTAGTGTCATCTCTACTGAACGTGACGAAAAGGCCACTATGTGTGTACGTCAGGTTCTATGGTACATCGGACCTCTTACTATGCTGTCATCTCTATTGAAAGTGACGAAAAGGCCGCTGTGTGTGTAAACCAGGTTCTAGAGTGCGTCAGACTTCTTACTCAAGTGCCATCTCTATTGAACGTGACGAAAAGGCCGCCGTGTGTGTAAACCAGGTTCTAGAGAGCGTCAGACCTCTAATTCTAGTGTCATCTCTATTGAACCTCTTACTCTAGTGTCTCTGTTGAACGTGACGAAAAGGCCGCTGTGGATGTAAACCAGTTTCTAGAGTGCGTCAGACCACTTACTCAAGTGACATCTCTATTGAACGTGGCAAAAAGGCCGCTGTGTGTTTAAATCAGGTTCTATGGTGCGTCAGAACTCTTACTCTAGTGTCATCTCTATCGAACGTGACGAAAAGGCCGCTGTGTATGTAGACCAGGTTCTAGGGTGCATCAGACCTCTTACTGTAGTGTCATCTCTATTAAACTCAAGTGCCATCTCTATCGAACATGACGGAAAGGCCGCTGTGTGTGTAAACCAGGTTTTAGGGTGCATCAGACCTCTTACTCTAGTGCCATCTCTATTGAACATGACGAAAAGGTCGTTGTGTGTTTAAATCAGGATCTAGGGTGCGTCAGACCTCTTACTTTAGTGTCATCTCTATTGCACCTCTTACTCTAGTGCCATCTATATTGAACATGGCGAAAAGGCCTCTGTGTGTTCAAATCAGGATCCAGGGTGCATCAGACCTCTTACTCTAATGTCATCTCTATTGAACGTCACGAAAATGCCACTGTGTGTTAAATCAGATTCTAGGGCGCATCAGACCTCTTACTCTAGTGTCATCTCTATTGAACGTGACGAAAAGGCCGTGTGTGTGTAAACCAGATTCTAGGGTGCATCAGACCTCTTACTCTAGTGTCACCTCTATTGAACGTGACGAAAGGGCCGCTGTGTGTGTAAATCAGATTCTAGGGTGCATCAGATCTCTTACTCTAGTGTCATCTCTATTGAACGTGACGAAATGGCCGCTGTGTGTTTAAACCAGATTTTAGGGTGCATCAGACCTCTAACTCTAGTGTCACCTCTATTGAACGTGACGAAAAGGCCGCTGTGTGTGTAAACCAGGCTCTAGGGTGCATACGACCTCTTACTCTAGTGTCACCTCTATTGAACGTGGCGAAAAGGCCGCTGTTTGTGTAAACCAGATTCTAGGGTGCATCAGACCTCTTACTTTAGTGCCATCTCTATTGAACGTAACGAAAAGAACGCTGTGTGTGTAAACCAGATTCTAGTGTGCATCAGACCTCTTACTGAAGTGTCATCTCTATTGAACGTGACGAAAAGGCCGCTGTGTGTGTAAACCAGATTCTAGTGTGCATCAGACCTCTTACTCTAGTGTCATCTCTATTGAACGTGACGAAAAGGCCGCTCTGTGTGTAAACCAGGTTCTAGGGTGCATCACACCTCTTACTCTAGTGTCACCTCTATTGAACGTGACGAAAGGGCCGCTGTGTGTGTAAACAAGATTTTAGGGTGCATCAGACCTCTTACTCTAGAGTCACCTCTATTGAACGTGACGAAAAGGCCGCTGTGTGTGTAAACAAGATTTTAGGGTGCATCAGACCTCTTACTCTAGTGTCACCTCTACTGGACGTGACGAAAAGGCCGCTGTGTGTGTAAACCAGATTATAGGGTGCATCAGACCTCTTACTCTAGTGTCACCTGTATTGAACGTGACGAAAAGGCCGCTGTGTGTGTAAACCAGGTTCTATGGTGCATCAGACCTCTTACTGTAGTGTCATCTCTATTAAACTCTCGTGCCATCTCTATTGAACGTGACGAAAAGGTCGCTGTATGTGTAAACCAGGTTCTAGGGTGCATCATATCTCTCACTCTAGTGTCATCTCTATTGAACGTGACGAAAAGGCCGCTGTGTGTGTAAACCAGGCTTTAGGGTGCATCAGACCTCTTACTGTAGTGTCATCTCTATTAAACTCTTTTGCCATCTCTATTGAACGCGACGGAAAAGCCGCTGTGTGTGTAAACCAAGTTCTAGGGTGCATCGGACATCTTACTCTAGTGCCATCTCTATTGAACATGGCGAAAAGGCCACTGTGTGTTTAAATCAGGATCTCGGGTGCGTCAGACCTCTTACTCTAGTGTCATCTCTATTGAACCTCTTACTCTAGTGCCATCTATATTGAACATGGCGAAAAGGCCGCTGTGTGTTTAAATCAGGATCTAGGGTGCGTCAGACCTCTTACTCTAGTGGCATCTCTATTGAACCTCTTACTCTAGTGCCATCTCTATTGAACATGGCGAAAAGGCCGCTGTGTGTTTAAATCAGGATCTAGGGTGCGTCAGACCTCTTACTTTAATGTCATCTCTATTGAACGTGACGAAAAGGCCACTGTGTGTTTAAATCAGGTTCTAGGGCGCATCAGACCTCTTACTCTAGTGTCATCTCTATTGAACGTGACGAAAAGACCGCTTTGTGTGTATATCAGAATCTATGGTGCATGAGACCTCTTACTCTAGTGCCATCTCTATTGAACGTGACGAAAAGGCCGCTGTGTGTGTAAACCAGTTTCCAGGCTAGTGAGCATCAGACCTCTTACTGTAGTGTCATCTCTATTAAATTCTAGTGCCATGACGAAAAGGCCGATGTGTGTGTATACCAGGTTCTAGGGTGCATCAAACCTCTTACTCTAGTGTCACCTGTATTGAACGTGACGAAAAGGCCGCTGTGTGTGTAAACCAGATTCTAGGGTGCATCAGACCTCTTACTCTAGTGTCATCTCTATTGAACGTGACGAAAATGCCGCTGTGTGTGTAAACCAGATTATAGGGTGCATCAGACCTCTTACTCTAGTGTCATCTCTATTGAACTTGACGAAAAGGCCGCTGTGTGTGTAAACCAGGTTCTAGGGTGCATCAGACCTCTTACTCTAGTGTCACCTCTATTGAACGTGACAGACCTCTTACTCTAGTGTCACCTCTATTGAACGTGACGAAAATGCCGCTGTGTGTGTAAACCAGATTCTAGGGTGCATCAGACCTCTTACTCTAGTGTCACCTCTATTGAACGTGACGAAAAGGCCGCTGTGTGTGTAAACCAGTTTCTAGGGAGCGTCAGACCTCTTACTGTAGTGTCATCTCTATTAAATTCTAGTGCCATCTTTTTTTGAACGTGACGAAAAGGCCGCTGTGTGTGTAAACCAGATTCTAGGGTGTATCAAACCTCTTACTCTAATGTCACCTCTATAGAACGTGACGAAAAGGCCGCTGTGTGTGTAAACCAGGTTCTAGGGTGCATCAGACCTCTTACTCTAGTGTCACCTGTATTGAACGTGACGAAAAGGCCGCTGTGTGTGTAAACCAGGTTCATCTCTATTGAACCTCTTACTCTAGTGTCTCTGTTGAACGTGACGAAAAGGCTGATCTGTATTTAAACCAAGTTTTAGGGTGCATCAGTCCTCTTACTAGTGCCATCTCTATTAAACGAAAAGGCCGATGTGTGTTTAAACCAGGTTCTGGAGCGCGTGGTCCGGTGGTAGAGTGCCAAACTCCAGATCGAGAGGTCGTGGGTTCGATCCTCGCTGCGGCCACGTTATTTATCCTTGAGCAAGATAATTAATCCACATTGCTTAGTACTGGTTCTACCCAGGAAGCCATCGAGAGGGATTAATCTAAGTTGCAATAACTTGTTTCGCAATCGATGTAAATAAATATGTTTAAACTAAACCAGGTTCTAGGGTGCATCAGACCTCTTACTCTAGTGTCATCTCTATTGAATGTGACAAAAAAAGCCGCTATGTGTGTAAACCAGTTTCTAGGGTTCAAAGAGTTATATGTGTAACCCGGGAGTAAGTATACAGGGAGGAGACAATCGCTCTAGTTTAACGATTTATGTTGTCGCGCTAGAACGCCGCCATTTACTATTTTATCGATACAGGTAAATCGATCGTAAGCGCGTTACATTTTTTACAGCGCGTTTTTACAGCCTCATAGCTATATGTGTGTAAGAATTTACCAAAACAACACAGAAATATTTAAAAAAAAAGAAAAAAAGAAGGCCATCAGAGTGGAGAGAGGAGGGGGTGGGTGTGCGGAGAAATGTAAGAGATATAGACCTGTAAAAACAGCTTACATGCAAAATTTGATGTGAAAGTCACATTTTAAGGGCTATCAGAATGTGGGTTCCACGGAAGCCCAGGGGTTACAGGAACCAAAATTACTTAAGAACTAAGATAATGCTATAAGGAAGCTCATGGCCAAATGGATAAGAAATGTAAGAGACTTGTAAACACAGCTTACATGCAAAACTTGATGTGGGACGCTGACGTCGGGGGTGTCGCCCGGGTGATTACATAAGCTCTCTTATTCTTCGAATAGTCAAGCTAACAAAAGTGTAAAAAGTTGGCCAAGGTCATTTATATTGATTGACCTGATTTGAGTAGGAACATATTGCTGCCATACAGATGTGTGTATTGAAAACTGTACGACTTTTTGTATCTGAGAAATTGACTTAATAAAAAACTTGACGTACAGGCGGACAAGGGTTACACAGTCACTATATGCCCTTTCTTGGCGCGGCATAAAAAAGAGGAGTCCATTATATTTATGTAGCGGTTAAGGGTTAAGAAAGCGTTTATGAACGATACACAAAGTTTTTTATTCCATTCATTTTCAATTGATTTTTATGAATTATGATTTATCTCAAAATATACTGTTTTTGAGGAAGAAGTTTATTCAAGATCTTCCAGTTTTCTATGCAAGTATAAATAGACAATATGCTACAGTTGCGAATACACATATTGCGGACTTGGTCGATGATATATTGTCAAGTGAATTTCAAGAAAATCTGTTCATTTTTTGCAATGATTTACTTAAAATTCGGATGATGTGATAAAATGGCTTATTTTATTCAGAAATGATGTTTCGTCTGCACTTACTGGACTATTCTATGGACCAATTTATTTCACATAAAAAACAAAACAACTTTGAGTAAAAGTGTACCAAACTTTTTGAATATGAAGGGCACAATTTCTGCCATATAAGTATTTTTTCCTAATATTATGTTCACATTAATTGTGTTGACAGTTTCATGTGCCGAAAATACGTATAAGGTTGAAAAATTCACTTGACCATATCCCATCGATTTTGGAATTATTTTTCAATGATGGTCAACCAATAGTTCTTAATAAACCTTGAAGGCATGCAACAGTTCTGGGAATTGAATTCTGGAAATTTTAAATAAAAACACCACTTCAAAAATTCACTTGACCATATCCCATCGATTTTGGAATTATTTTTCAATGATGGTCAACCAATAGTTCTTAATAACCTTGAAGGCATGCAACAGTTCTGGGAATTGAATTCTGGAAATTTTAAATAAAAACACCACTTCAGAATGAATATAAAACAATAATTTATTTGTTTTTTTAATTCCATCCACTGTCACAAAGATTCAACATGGTTGTGAATAAATACCGTAATAATATACAATAGTAAACAATTATACAGGGGTTCTATGTTCACTGTTAACACTAACCAACAATAACGTGTTCACCGCGGTTCAAAGCAACATGCATATAAATCACGGACCTAATAACAAATAGATTGGAAACTTATTATCTGATCCAATGAAGGAGACAAAATATCACGTGGCACCTTAACTTTTCCTTCTACTAGTAACTCTTATCTCGAAAATTCATTGATTTTGATGAGAATGAATTCAAAAAATTC
>JAWPHD010018268.1:0-40660 GCA_037043455.1 Cyrtodaria siliqua | reverse complement strand
ACAAGAAATGAAAAGTGTGACTTTAGTGTTTACATGGTCGTTTGTAATTGCTTATTGTGGTTTAGTTCTAGCATTGCCCATGAAAAAAATAAAATGAAATGATGTAAAAATGATTGAATTGGTATTTCCTTTTTATTTTATTGAAAAACATTCAACCCATCGATATATATAACCCAAAACGTAGCGGTGTAGTTAGCAGTTTTGAGAAGTGTATATATATATATATATATCATAATAATCGTAATAATTATAAATATATAAAAAAAAAAAAAAAAAAAAAAAAAAAAAAAAAAAAAAAATAAATAAATAAACACAAATTATTCCAGTAAGTTGGTATTAATATTTCGAATAGGATTTTATTTTCTCAGTTTATACAATGTACGTTGATTTTGTTTTCATATTCACGCTGGATAATGCGTCGTGGAAAGCGAGCAAGTTCGATGGTGCGAGCCAGCTCTGCCGGGAAAAGTCAGCGGTTGCATGTACTGCCTCCCGGTGTAAAGACATATCGTTCAGCAAGTCAGTTATGTCACAGATCGTTGGTGGCTCGTTTGATTGCAGAAGAGGTCGTACAGGCCGTACAAAGATGTTAGGCAGCTAGAGGAACAGATGTTACAGATGCCTACGGAAACAGGACTCGTTTTTATACACTTTATTATGGGTTTAAAGTCAGTGGGTTAGTCAGTTGGGACATATATAATACTAATAATATCATAAAAAAAAAAAAAAGAAAAAAAAGAAAGAAAAAAAACATAAATAATTGGCTAGATATGTTTTGTTTTTTATAGTATACTTTTTTACGCCACTTCCTGCTGTTGTATAATGCAAACCTCTCCAAATATCATATTTTACACCAGGAGTCTGCAAATGCAAATTGCATTTTCATTGGAGATGTGGGTAAGTGATGTATGGCTGTAGATTGTTTCACACCTTTCCTTTTTGTTACACATTGTTACTGCAAACAGTTCACACTGGAAAGTTTAAAAACTAGGAAGTTTAAAATCGTCTCCAAGTAATCATTATCCTGTTTGTAATCAGCGTTGTTTCAGCTTCTGCTGCTATTATTTAACTCCAAGGCTGTTCGTGTAATTGTGTTTTATGATGCTAACCATGTAATTGGAGTGTTTAGGTATTATGTTTTCTTACTGCTGATAAGTACGTCTCACCAGTTGTTCATTTCACCTAATTTTACCTTGCTGCTGTTGGCTGTAAGTGTTGGTCTGCCAATGGAGGCAATGAATATTCATGACCCAGAGCGGTAGGTGACGTCATACCGTCCGAGCGTGCGTCTAAGATGGTGCGGAAGTATTGTGTCGGATATGGCATTATTTTAATTTGAATTAATACTGTTTAACAGTTAAAAATTATTCATGCCTCAATTGTACTTGCCGTTCTTCTAAATTAACTGTTTATAAAACATTCCATGCTTATCGTCTAGCGATCAACTTGACATTTATTCAGTTTGCGTACAATAATGTTTTCATTACAGTGGCTGTTGTTTTATACTGACGCTGTTGCTGATGCTGCCTAATTTTAATTGGATCTCTATCACATCTTTCAAGGCTTATTTTGTTTCAATCTTTAGGACATTTTGCCTTATTTGTCAGTTCGTGTAACCATCAAGTTGACTTAACACCAGTCAAAATTGTCTATGTCGGTATCGGATGCAATGTGTGGAACAGGTCATATAGTCCTCCAGTGTTGGTATTGTATGTAAAGTTCCACTTTTTACTTCTTACTTATAGCAGCTTTGTGAATTTCGAAACTTTGTTGTCGTGTAGAGTTTGGAAATATATCCCTACAATGTTTAATACATTCATATTTAATGCATCGACAGTGCCTTATCAGTGCTTTATCAGTGGTGGACATATTCAAGACATGGCAAATGGTTGCATACTTATCATAATGCCTCATTTTAAGGCTATTCCATTTGATCATTGGTTTATTGTTGGGCCAATCCATTAGATCGATGAGGTTTCAAATATCCTGTACCAGTTTGATGTTTTATTTATCCTGCACTAGGTATTTTTGCCAGGGGTTCATTGAAATTTAGTTATCTGTTCCTTTTCGGCTTGTCCCTAGTCAATACACCGCACTTTAAACCAGTTATGTGCATGGTCACTAAATTATAAAACCATTTCTGTGCTGTGTCTATTCAAAATAACAACTTCTCTGCAGGGTTCCACAATGCAGTTTGTGCGTGTGTGTGTGTGTAGCTCTGGGGTTTTTAGTCAACAGTCATAGTCAAAGTTATATAAACAACATGGCGTCCAAAAGGTATATGCACAATAGATCCTGGGCAGGTTGCAAATTGTACTATAATAACACATTTCCTCCAAGTCACCAACTTCAACTTAGGTTGTCATACAAGAAGATGATAAATGAGACAAATGTCATTCCAATTGTCAGCATCACGATGACATCTTTATGTATTAGTTACAGGGAGTTTACGCAGTTGTGTGGCTAACCTTTTTAATGCGGGCTAGTTCACTTGAAAAGGATACATGTTCTTCGTGTATTGTTGTCGGAGTGTTAGATGGTTTAGCCTTTAGATAGTTGTAGTTCATGTACCTATTGATTGACTTACTGTTCATCAATTACTTCGGCGCTTGATGATGATGATTGTTTACACAAGTCTAAAATCGATCGTAGGTCAAAGGTAAAAATGCAGTTAAAGTCATTTTTACAATAGAAATAAACTTGATTATCCAGGAGACAAAAGTTAATACACTTAAGAAAATGTGCATATTGTACACAAACAAATGTATATCAGTTGTTTGCTGTCTAAAATGAAAATAACCATGGCACGCGAAACAGTAGGAAAGATACATGCTTTATCAGAAATCATTCAGAGTTCGAAGTCTGCAACTGAGTATCATGTATATGTTACTCTTCATATTATTTAACCGCTTAAGATCGATATTCCTGATGCTAATTTAGGCACGTTTAACAGTCAGTTTGTTTTTCGAGACACACATTACAGTTAAATCATCCTCCAACCTTTACATACTTGATAATTTACTGACATTTATTTATTTTGCCAATGTCTGATGCATCAACTCATGTGGTCGTGGAGAAATGATTGAGGGAAATACCCATTAACGGTTTTTAGATGTGGTCGTTGTTTGTTCTTAAATACTTCCTCGGCTTTCATGGCGTTATTCTATCAATCCTTTAGCAAGGACAAGGGCCAGAAAGCGGCTAAACAGTTACGCTGCTAAGGCGATAATAGATATTGGGGGCCTTTATTTGCTACACCCAGACATTCAGGCTGATGATACCTGTCTTGAACAGGATGGTGTTCATAATTAACTGTGGGGAACACTTTGTTTCTTAAACCAGTTAGCATACCAAAACGTTCCGGCTGATGATACCTGTCTTAAACAGGATGGTGTTCATTTATCAAATGTGGGGAACAACTTGTTTCTTAACCAGTTAGCGGCTGGATTTTAATGTTTCATTTAAAGTAGGCAGTGATGAGAAAATAGATATTATTTTTTTTGGCACCGTTTCTGTTTTGGGCGTGGTATTCGGATATTTTGTTTTTGATACACACTCTTCGCTGCTGCCAAAAAATGTTTCCCCTCTTTTTGGCGGTGGATGGGCGCCTGGACACTCTACTCTATGACTTGGAGTGTCCGGGCGCCCATCCATATGGCGGGCAGCGAAGGTGTGAAAGGAAGGACATATAAGTTTCAGTTAAAATTTATTCAGCTCCTGTATACCCAGAGACTGAATTGTAATCTAAACATAAATTATATACAAATTTGCTGTCCGTACGAATTGATAAAAAACATTTGAATTGATTGAATTCGGTGCACTTGTAATTATGCTTGAATATCAACCGTGCTTTCAACACTTGCTTAAATGCTTATCAGAAAAGTTGCTTTCATAATGAACATTAATTTGGTGCACATGTATTTATGTCCTTAATAGTGTAATATTCAATCTGCTTTATTGCTTAATGCTTTCTACTGTAAGGGCTTGCCATAATGGTCTTTTGTGCTTACCGGCAGCCCAATTGTTAAACCCCATGCTTGGGGCTTGTTTTTCAATCCATGCCACGCCCAATATTTGCCAAATCTATTAAAGTTTAAAAAATATTTGGATGTGTTGGTATTACAGTGCTCTCCAATAATACTGACTATAATATCTGTTATAGTCAACGGTTATTGGATGACACAAAATTAGCGTTTTATGCGTAAAAACTGAATATATGCGTAAGAACTGAATATATGCGTAAGAACTGAATATATATGTGTAAGACCTGAATATATATGTGTAAGAACTGAATATATATGTGTTAGAACGGAATATATATGAATAAGAACTCAATATATATGTGTAAGAACTGAATATATATGTGTAAGAGCTAAATATATATGTGTAAGAACTGAATATATATGCGTAAGAACTGATGCGTAAGAACTGAATATATATGCGTTAGAACGGAATATATATGCGTAAAAACGGAATATATATGTGTAAGAACTGAATATATTTGTGTAAGAACTGAATATATATGTGTAAGAACTAAATATATATGCGTAAGAACGGAATATATATGTGTAAGAACTGAATATATATGCGTAAGAACTGAATATATATGCGTAAGGTCGGAATATAGGTGTAAGAACTGAACATATATGCGTAAGAATTGAATATATATGCCTAAGAACTGAATATATGCGTAAGAACTGAATATATATGTGTAATAACTGAATATATTTTTGTAAGAACTGCATATATATGTGTAAGAACTGAATATATATGCGTAAGAACGGAATATATATGTGTAAGAACTGAATATATATGTGTAATAACTGAATATATATGTGTTAGAACGGAATATATATGTGTAAGAACTGAATATATATGTGTAAGAACTGAATATATATGTGTAAGAGCTAAATATATATGTGTATGAACTGAATATATATGCGTAAGAACTGAATATATATGCGTAAGATCGGAATATATGTGTAAGAACTGAATATATATGTGTAAGAACTGAATATATATGCGTAAGAACTGAATATATATGCGTAATAACTGAATATATATGTGTAAGAACTGAATATATATGCGTAAGAACTGAATATATATATGTAAGAACGAAATATATATGTGTAAGAGCTGAATATATATGTGTAAGAACTGAATATATATGTGTTAGAACGGAATATATATGTGTAAGAACTGAATATATATGCGTAAGAACGGAATATATATGTGTAAGAACTGAATATATATGTGTAAGAACTGAATATATATGTGTTAGAAATGAATATATATGTGTAAGAACTGAATATATATGTGTAAGAACTGAATATATATGTGTAAGAGCTGAATATATATGTGTAAGAACTGAATATATATGCGTAAGAACTGAATATATATGCGTAAGATCGAAATATATGTGTAAGAAATGAATATATGCGTAAAAACTGAATATATATGTGTAAGAACTGAATATATTTGTGTAAGAACTGCATATATATGTGTAAGAACTGAATATATATGCGTAAGAACGGAATATATATGTGTAAGAACTGAATATATATGTATAAGAACTGAATATATATGTGTAAGAACTGAATATATATGTGTAAGAACTGCATATATATGTGTAAGAACTGAATATATATGCGTAAGAACTGAATATATATGTGTAAGAACTGAATATATATGTATAAGAACTGAATATATATGTGTAAAAACGGAATATATATGTGTAAGAACTGAATATATATGTGTAAGAACTGAATATATATGTGTTAGAACGGAATATATATGCGTAAGAACGGAATATATATGTGTAAGAACTGAATATATACGTGTAAGAACTGAATATATATGTGTAGAACTGAATATATATGTGTAAGAACTAAGTATATATGTGTAAGAACTGAATATATATGTGTAAGAGCTGAATATATATGTGTAAGAACTGAATATATATGCGTAAGATCGGAATATATGTGTAAGAACTGAACATATATGCGTAAGAATTGAATATATACGCGTAAGAACTGAATATATGCGTAAGAACTGAATATATGCGTATGAACTGAATATATATGTGTAAGAACTGAATATAGTTGTGTAAGAACTGCATATATATGTGTAAGAACTGAATATATATGTGTAAGAACTGAATATATATGTGTAAGAACTGAATATATATGTGTAAGAACTGAATATATATGTCTTAGAACAGAATATATATGTGTAAGAACTGAATATATATGTGTTAGAACGGAATATATATGTGTAAGAACTGAATATATATGCATAAGAACGGAATATATATGTGTAAGAACGGAATATATATGTGTAAGAACTGAATATATATGTGTAAGAACTGAATATATATGTGTTAGAACTGAATATATTTGTGTAAGAACTGAATATATATGTGTAAGAACTGAATATATATGTGTAAGAGCTAAATATATATGTGTAAGAACTGAATATATATGCGTAAGAACTGAATATATATGCGTTAGATCGGAATATATGTGTAAGAACTGAACATATATGCGTAAGAATTGAATATATATGCGTAAGAACTGAATATATGCGTAAGAACTGAATATATGCGTAAGAACTGAATATATATGTGTAAGAACTGAATATATTTGTGTAAGAACTGCATATATATGTGTAAGAATTGAATATATATGCGTAAGAACGGAATATATATGTGTAAGAACTGAATATATATGTGTAAGAACTGAATATATATGTGTTAGAACGGAATATATATGTGTAAGAACTGAATATATATGTGTAAGAACTGAATATATATGTGTAAGAGCTAAATATATATGTGTAAGAACTGAATATATATGCGTAAGAACTGAATATATATGCGTAAGATCGGAATATATGTGTAAGAACTGGACATATATGCGTAATATTTGAATATATATATGCGTAAGAACTGAATATATGTGTAAGAACTGAATATATGCGTAAAAACTGAATATATATGTGTAAGAACTGAATATATTTGTGTAAGAACTCCATATATATGTGTAAGAATTGAATATATATGCGTAAGAACGGAATATATATGTGTAAGAACTGAATATATATGTGTAAGAACTGAATATATATGCGTAAGAACTGAATATATATCCGTAAGAACTGAATATATATGAGTAAGATCTGAATGTATATGCTTAAGAACGGAATATATATGCGTAAGAACTGAATATATATGTGTAAGAACTGAATATATATATGTAAGAACTGAATATATATGCGTAAGAAAGGAATATATATGTGTAAGAACTGAATATATATGTATAAGAACGGAATATATATGCGTAAGAACTGAATATATATGTGTAAGAACTGAATATATATATGTAAGAACTGAATATATATGCGTAAGAACGGAATATATATGTGTAAGAACTGAATATATATGTATAAGAACTGAATATATATTTGTAAGAACTGAATATATATGTGTAAGAACTGAATATATGCGTAAGAACTGAATATATGCGTAAGAACTGAATATATATGTGTAAGAACTGAATATATATGTGTAAGAACTGAATATATATGCGTAAGAACGGAATATATATGTGTAAGAACTGAATATATATGTGTAAGAACTGAATATATATGTGTTAGAACGGAATATATATGTGTAAGAACTGAATATATATGTGTAAGAACTGAATATATATGTGTAAGAGCTGAATATACATGTGTAAGAACTGAATATATATGCGTAAGAACTGAATATATATGCGTACGATCGGAATATATGTGTTAGAACTGAACATATATGCGTAAGAATTGAATATATATGCGTAAGAACTGAATATTTGCGTAAGAACTGAATATATGCGTAAGAACTGAATATATATGTGTAAGAACTGAATATATTTGTGTAAGAACTGCATATATATGTGTAAGAACTGAATATATATGTGGAAGAACTGAATATATATGTGTTAGAATGGAATATATATGTTTTAGAACTGAATATATATGCGTAAGAAAGGAATATATATGTGTAAGAACTGAATATATATGTGTAAGAACTGAATATATATGTGTTAGAACGGAATATATATGTGTAAAAACTGAATATATAGGCGTAAGAACGGATCATATATGTGTAAGAACTGAATATATATGTGTAAGAACTGAATATATATGTGTTAGAACTGAATATATATGTGTAAGAACTGAATATATATGTGTAATAACTGAATATATATGAGTAAGAGCTGAATATATATGTGTAAGAACTGAATATATATGCGTAAGAACTGAATATATATGCGTAAGATCGGAATATATGTGTAAGAAATGAATATATGCGTAAAAACTGAATATATATGTGTAAGAACTGAATATATTTGTGTAAGAACTGCATATATATGTGTAAGAACTGAATATATATGCGTAAGAACGGAATATATATGTGTAAGAACTGAATATATATGTATAAGAACTGAATATATATGTGTAAGAACTGAATATATATGTGTAAGAACTGCATATATATGTCTAAGAACTGAATATATATGCGTAAGAACTGAATATATATGTGTAAGAACTGAATATATATGTATAAGAACTGAATATATATGTGTAAGAACGGAATATATATGTGTAAGAACTGAATATATATGTATAAGAACTGAATATATATGTGTAAGCACTGAATATATATGGGTAAGAACTGAATATATATGTGTAAGAACTGAATATATATGCGTAAGAACTGAATATATATGCGTAATAACGGAATATATATGTGTAAGAACTGAATATATTTGTGTAAGAACTGAATATATATGTGTAAGAACTGAATATATGCGTAAGAACTGAATATATGCTTAAGAACTGAATATATATGTGTAAGAACTGAATATATATGTGTAAGAACTGAATATATATGCGTAAGAACGGAATATATATGTGTAAGAACTGAATATATATGTGTAAGAACTGAATATATATGTGTTAGAACGGAATATATATGTGTAAGAACTGAATATATATGTGTAATAACTGAATATATATGTGTAAGAGCTGAATATACATGTGTAAGAACTGAATATATATGAGTAAGAACTGAATATATATGCGTAAGATCGGAATATATGTGTTAGAACTGAACATATATGCGTAAGAATTGAATATATATGCGTAAGAACTGAATATATGCGTAAGAACTGAATATATGCGTAAGAACTGAATATATATGTGTAAGAACTGAATATATTTGTGTAAGAACTGCATATATATGTGTAAGAACTGAATATATATGTGTAAAGACTGAATATATATGTGTAAGAACTGAATATATATGTGTTAGAACGGAATATATATGTGTAAGAACTGAATATATATGCGTAAGAACGGAATATATATGTGTAAGAACTGAATATATATGTGTAAGAACTGAATATATATGTGTTAGAACGGAATATATATGTGTAAGAACTGAATATATATGCGTAAGAACGGATCATATATGTGTAAGAACTGAATATATATGTGTAAGAACTGAATATATATATGTGTAATAACTGAATATATATGTGTTAGAGCTGAATATATATGTGTAAGAACTGAATATATATGCGTAAGAACAGAATATATATGCGTAAGATCGGAATATATGTGTAAGAAATGAATATATGCGTAAAAACTGAATATACATGTGTAAGAACTGAATATATTTGTGTAAGAACTGCATATATATGTGTCAGAACTGAATATATATGCGTAAGAACGGAATATATATGTGTAAGAACTGAATATATATGTATAAGAACTGAATATATATGTGTAAGAACTGAATATATATGTGTAAGAACTGCATATATATGTGTAAGAACTGAATATATATGCGTAAGAACTGAATATATATGTGTAAGAACTGAATATATATGTATAAGAACTGAATATATATGTATAAGAACGGAATATATATGTGTAAGAACTGAATATATATGTATAAAAACTGAATATATATGTGTAAGCACTGAATATATATGTGTAAGAACTGAATATATATGTGTAAGAACTGAATATATATGCGTAAGAACTCAATATATATGCGTAAGAACGGAATATATATGTGTAAGAACTGAATATATTTGTGTAAGAACTGAATATATATGTGTAAGAACTAAATATATATGCGTAAGAACGGAATATATATGTGTAAGAACTGAATATATATGTGTAATAACTGAATATATATGTGTTAGAACGGAATATATATGTGTAAGAACTGAATATATATGTGTAAGAACTGAATATATATGTGTAAGAGCTAAATATATATGTGTAAGAACTGAATATATATGCGTAAGAACTGAGTATATATGCGTTAGAACGGTATATATATTTGTAAGAACTGAATATATATGTGTAAGAACTGAATATATATGTGTTTGAACGGAATATATAAGTGTAAGAACTGAATATATATGCGTAAGAATGAAATATATATGTGTAAGAACTGAATATATATGTGTAAGAACTGAATATATATGTGTTAGAACGGAATATATATGTGTAAGAACTGAATATATATGTGTAAGAACGGAATATATATGTGTAAGAGCTGATTATATATGTGTAAGAACTGAATATATATGCGTAAGAACTGAATATATATGCGTAATATCGGAATATATGTGTAAGAACTGAATATATGCGTAAAAACTGAATATATATGTGTAAGAACTGAATATATTTGTGTAAGAACTGCATATATATGTGTAAGAACTGAATATATATGCGTAAGAACGGAATATATATGTGTAAGAACTGAATATATATGTATAAGAACTGAATATATATGTGTAAGAACTGAATATATATGTGTAAGAACTGCATATATATGTGTAAGAACTGAATATATATGCGTAAGAACTGAATATATATGTGTAAGAACTGAATATATATGTATAATAACTGAATATATATGTGTAAGAACGGAATATATATGTGTAAGAACTGAATATATATGTGTAAGAACTGAATATATATGTGTTAGAACGGAATATATATGTTTAAGAACGGAATATATATGTGTAAGAACTGAATATATATGTGTAAGAACTGAATATATATGTGTAGAACTGAATATATATGTGTAAGAACTGAATATATATGTGTAAGAACTGAATATATATGTGTAAGAGCTGAATATATATGTGTAAGAACTGAATATATATGCGTAAGAACTGAATATATATGCGTAAGATCGGAATATATGTGTAAGAACTGAACATATATGCGTAAGAATTGAATATATACGAGTAAGAACTGAATATATGCGTAAGAACTGAATATATGCGTAAGAACTGAATATATATGTGTAAGAACTGAATATATTTGTGTAAGAACTGCATATATATGTGTAAGAACTGAATATATATGAGTAAGAACTGAATATATATGTGTAAGAACTGAATATATATGTCTTAGAACGGAATATATATGTTTAAGAACGGAATATATATGTGTAAGAACTGAATATATATGCGTAAGAACGGAATATATATGTGTAAGAACGGAATATATATGTGTAAGAACTGAATATATATGTGTAAGAACTGAATATATATGTGTTAGAACTGAATATATATGTGTAAGAACTGAATATATATGTGTAAGAACTGAATATATATGTGTAAGAGCTGAATATATATGTGTAAGAACTGAATATATATGCGTAAGAACTGAATATATATGCGTAAGATCGGAATATATGTGTAAGAACTGAACATATATGCGTAATAATTGAATATATATGCGTAAGAACAGAATATATGTGTAAGAACTGAATATATATGTGTTAGAACGGAATATATATGTGTAAGAACTGAATATATATGTGTAAGAACTGAATATATATGTGTAAGAGCTAAATATATATGTGTAAGAACTGAATATATATGTGTAAGAACTGAATATATATGTGTAAGAACTGAATATATATGTCTTAGAACGGAATATATATGTTTAAGAACGGAATATATATGTGTAAGAACTGAATATATGCGTAAGAACTGAATATATGCGTAAGAACTGAATATACATGTGTAAGAACTGAATATATTTGTGTAAGAACTGCATATATATGTGTAAGAACTGAATATATATGCGTAAGAACGGAATATATATGTGTAAGAACTGAATATATATGTATAAGAACTGAATATATATGTGTAAGAACTGCATATATATGTGTAAGAACTAAATATATATGCGTAAGAACTGAATATATATGTGTAAGAACTGAATATATATGTATAAGAACTGAATATATATGTATAAGAACGGAATATATATGTGTAAGAACTGAATATATATGTATAAAAACTGAATATATATGTGTAAGCACTGAATATATATGTGTAAGAACTGAATATATATGTGTAAGAACTGAATATATATGCGTAAGAACTCAATATATATGCGTAAGAACGGAATATATATGTGTAAGAACTGAATATATTTGTGTAAGAACTGAATATATATGTGTAAGAACTAAATATATATGCGTAAGAACGGAATATATATGTGTAAGAACTGAATATATATGTGTAATAACTGAATATATATGTGTTAGAACGGAATATATATGTGTAAGAACTGAATATATATGTGTAAGAACTGAATATATATGTGTAAGAGCTAAATATATATGTGTAAGAACTGAATATATATGCGTAAGAACTGAGTATATATGCGTTAGAACGGAATATATATTTTGTAAGAACTGAATATATATGTGTAAGAACTGAATATATATGTGTTTGAACGGAATATATAAGTGTAAGAACTGAATATAGATGCGTAAGAATGAAATATATATGTGTAAGAACTGAATATATATGTGTAAGAACTGAATATATATGTGTTAGAACGGAATATATATGTGTAAGAACTGAATATATATGTGTAAGAACGGAATATATATGTGTAAGAGCTGAATATATATGTGTAAGAACTGAATATATATGCGTAAGAACTGAATATATATGCGTAATATCGGAATATATGTGTAAGAACTGAATATATGCGTAAAAACTGAATATATATGTGTAAGAACTGAATATATTTGTGTAAGAACTGCATATATATGTGTAAGAACTGAATATATATGCGTAAGAACGGAATATATATGTGTAAGAACTCAATATATATGTATAAGAACTGAATATATATGTGTAAGAACTGAATATATATGTGTAAGAACTGAATATATATGTGTAAGAACTGAATATATATGTGTAAGAACTGAATATATATGTGTAGAACTGAATATATATGTGTAAGAACTGAATATATATGTGTAAGAACTGAATATATATGTGTAAGAGCTGAATATATATGTGTAAGAACTGAATATATATGCGTAAGAACTGAATATATATGCGTAAGATCGGAATATATGTGTAAGAACTGAACATATATGCGTAAGAATTGAATATATACGAGTAAGAACTGAATATATGCGTAAGAACTGAATATATGCGTAAGAACTGAATATATATGTGTAAGAACTGAATATATTTGTGTAAGAACTGCATATATATGTGTAAGAACTGAATATATATGTGTAAGAACTGAATATATATGTGTAAGAACTGAATATATATGTCTTAGAACGGAATATATATGTTTAAGAACGGAATATATATGTGTAAGAACTGAATATATATGCGTAAGAACAGAATATATATGTGTAAGAACGGAATATATATGTGTAAGAACTGAATATATATGTGTAAGAACTGAATATATATGTGTTAGAACTGAATATATATGTGTAAGAACTGAATATATATGTGTAAGAACTGAATATATATGTGTAAGAGCTGAATATATATGCGTAAGAACTGAATATATATGCGTAAGAACTGAATATATATGCGTAAGATCGGAATATATGTGTAAGAACTGAACATATATGCGTAAGAATTGAATATATATGCGTAAGAACAGAATATATGTGTAAGAACTGAATATATATGTGTTAGAACGGAATATATATGTGTAAGAACTGAATATATATGTGTAAGAACTGAATATATATGTGTAAGAGCTAAATATATATGTGTAAGAACTGAATATATATGCGTAAGAACTGAATATATATGCGTAAGATCGGAATATATGTGTAAGAACTGGACATATATGCGTAAGAATTGAATATATATGCGTAAGAACTGAATATATGTGTAAGAACTGAATATATTTGTGTAAGAACGGAATATATATGTGTAAGAACTGAATATATATGCGTAAGAACGGAATATATATGTGTAAGAACGGAATATATATGTGTAAGAACTGAATATATATGTGTAAGAACTGAATATATATGTGTTAGAACTGAATATATATGTGTAAGAACTGAATATATATGTGTAAGAACTGAATATATATGTGTAAGAGCTGAATATATATGTGTAAGAACTGAATATATATGCGTAAGAACTGAATATATATGCGTAAGATCGGAATATATGTGTAAGAACTGAACATATATGCGTAATAATTGAATATATATGCGTAAGAACAGAATATATGTGTAAGAACTGAATATATATGTGTTAGAACGGAATATATATGTGTAAGAACTGAATATATATGTGTAAGAACTGAATATATATGTGTAAGAGCTAAATATATATGTGTAAGAACTGAATATATATGTGTAAGAACTGAATATATATGTGTAAGAACTGAATATATATGTCTTAGAACGGAATATATATGTTTAAGAACGGAATATATATGTGTAAGAACTGAATATATGCGTAAGAACTGAATATATGCGTAAGAACTGAATATACATGTGTAAGAACTGAATATATTTGTGTAAGAACTGCATATATATGTGTAAGAACTGAATATATATGCGTAAGAACGGAATATATATGTGTAAGAACTGAATATATATGTATAAGAACTGAATATATATGTGTAAGAACTGAATATATATGTGTAAGAACTGCATATACACTGCATGAAATAAGGGATTTAATTAAAACTTAAATATGCTTAAATATATTTAAATTTCATGTGCTGGATTTAAGAGCAATTTAATTACACTTAAATATCTAAATTAAGTTTTTCACTTTTATGTCGAATTTAATTGAGTTTAATTTTGATTAAAGAGTTTAATTTTGATTAAATGTATATTTACACCATGTTGCACATTTAATGTGTGATTAAATGTATCAATATACCATGTAGCAAATTTAATTTGCGATTAAATGTAACTATATACCATGTTGCAAATTTAATGTGCGATTAAATGTATACATACATCATGTTGCAAATTTAAGATGTGATTAAATGTATATTTACACCATGTTGCTAATTTAAGGTGTGATTAAATGTATACATACACCAAGTTTTAAATTTAAGGTGTGATTAAATGTATACATACACCATGTTTTAAATTTAAGGTGTGATTAAATGTATACATACACCATGTTTTAAATTTAAGGTGTGATTAAATGTATATATACACCAAGTTGTAAATTTAAGTGTGATTAAATGTATACATACACCATGTTGCAAATTAAGGTGTGATTAAATGTATACATACACCATATAGCAAATTTAAGGTGTGATTAAATGTATACATACACCATGTTTTTAAATTTAAGGTGTGATTAAATGTATACATAACACCATGTTTTAAATTTAAGGTGTGATTTAATGTATAATATACACCAAGTTGTAAATTTAAGGTGTGATTTAAATGTATACATACACCATGTTGCAAATTTAAGGGTGTGATTAAATGTATACATACACCATATAGCAAAGTTAAGGTGTGATTAAATGTATACATACACCAACTTTTAAATTTAAGGTGTGATTAAATGTATACATACACCATGTTTTAAATTTAAGGTGTGATTAAATGTATATATACACCCAAGTTGTAAATTTAAGGTGTGATTAAATGTATACATACACCATGTTGCAAATTTAAGGTGTGATTAAATGTATACATACACCATATAGCAAATTTAAGGTTTGATTACATGTATACATACACCATGTTTTTAAATTAAGGTGTGATTAAATGTATACATACAACATGATGCAAATTTAAGGTGCGATTAAATGTGTACATACACCATGTAGCATATTTAGGTGTGATTAAATGTATACATACACCATGTTTTAAATTTAAGGTGTGATTAAATGTATATATACACCATGTTGCAAATTTAAGGTGTGATTAAATGAGTACATACACCATGTTGCAAATTTAAGGTGTGATTAAATGTATACATACACCATGTTGCAAATTTAAGGTGCGATTAAATGTATACATACACCATAGTGTAATGCAATGTGTGATTAAATGTATACATACACCATGTTTTAAATTTAAGGTGTGATTAAATGTATACATACACCATGTTGCAAACTTAAGGTGCGATTAAATGTGTACATACACCATGTAGCATATTTAAGGTGTGATTAAATGTATACATACACCATGTTTTAAATTTAAGGTGTGATTAAATGTATACATACACCACGTTACAAATTTAAGGTGTGATTAAATGTGTACATACACCATGTAGCATATTTAAGGTGTGATTAAATGTATATATACACCATATAGCAAATTTAAGGTGCGATTAAATGTATACATACACCATATTGTAAATGCAATGTGTGATTAAATGTATATATACGCCATGTTGTAAATTTACGGTATGATTAAATTTATACATACACCATATTGTAAATGCAATGTGTGATTAAATGTATATATACACCATATTGTAAATGCAATGTGTGATTAAATGTATATATACACCATGGTGTAAATTTAAGGTGTGATTAAATATACATACACCATGTTACAAATTTAAGATGTGATTAAATGTATATATACACCATGTAGCAAATTTACGGTGTGATTAAATGTATACATACACCATGTTTTAAATATGTGATTAAATGTTTAAATATACAAAGTTGTAAATTTTATGTGCAATTAAATGTATTTATCATATAACATGCGGTGTGGGAGTGTAATAACACCATTCAATATTTTTGATATTCCACTAGTGGTATAACAAAGTTAATGACGTCATGTTAATGTATGTTTTCTGACGTAATTTGTGTCTATAAACTAAATGATGTCCTGCGTTAAATACCCAATGAGCTGTTGAACATGAAGTTACAAATAAAGACATGCCTACAAAGAGGAAATCAATTAATATAGACTTCAGCAGCTTTAAGTTAAGATGAAGAACTGTCTGAAGTTTTATGAACATATGTGAAATACTTTTGGCCAAGGTAAGGTTGCAGGTTACTTAAAGTTTGACGGATGACAGACGACAAAGTGAGCCCTAAGACGTAGGCGACATGTAAAGGGCATAACTCTGGTATCCACAGAACTGCAAGACAGAGTTACAGATCTTGTGTTATGCACATCATTACAAGATGGTTATTCATTGCGGTAAGTTTGACAGTAATAGAACAAACGTTATTGAAGTTTTAGCCAGGACATGAACATCGAGACCGAATGACTATCACTATGTCCAAACACTATACATTATATCTTCAAGACAGGGGGCATAATTTAGAACATACAATATTATAAGTTATGGCCTGGAACGGATGGACAGACGGTTTGAACACTATATGACCTCTGGCTCTTCGAGACCTGGGGCATATGATGACAATACCTCACCATGAGCCAGTGGCTCGGATCTAAAATGAAGGGGAAAACAAACAAAAATTGTGGTTTTGATTTAATAACAACTTAATTCTTACAATCTAATAACGTCTTCAACTTAATAGATTTACATTATTTTAGGACTTTGAATTTTCTTTTTTTTTCAATACAACTTTACAGCAGTTTATATTTATAGTTCAGATGTATCATCATATCATGCATTTACACTGATCTCAACAAAAAATCATTCAGAGCAACAGATAGGCATAGTATAGACGTATTTGCATAAACACCCAATTAAAAATGATTGAAAACGCAATTAAAATCAAATCAAAGCGAACCAAAAATAGTGAGTGGAATTTTATGGGACATTTTGTTACTCACCAATTCTAGAATGAATGCAACGGCTTACACCAGCAGTCGAATTTATTAGAAAAGAAAAAAGGTCACTGAATTGGAATTGAATTGAATTGAATTGGGGTTTTAAGGCGCACCAACACATGAAAAGGTTATATGGCGCCTAAAAGGCATGAACATGCCAGGCTCATCTTCCATGTACATCGAGATAAAATATGGAAAATGGGCCTAGAACCTTCTCACCCTGAACTGCAGAGTTGCTGCAAATTCTATCGTAGAAACTCCATTTACGCTGGAGCCACGTTATTGTTTTTCTGCCTCTGCTCTTTTGATGCGAGCGAGATAGCACCTGAAACAATGCAGGGATCATGATGAAGACCTTTAATGAACATGAACAAAAAGTGATGAAATGAACATGAATTTGGGGGGATTCTACCCCTCTGCCTACCCCTCCAAAGGGATCTGCAGTGGCCGTATTCTTTGCCCCGTGACCAAACGGGGCCCCCGGCAACCACACGGGCCACTGAATTGGAAACAAGAGTTCCATGGCTGATTTTTATCTGCTTAAAACTTTAGTAACACCACCAGGCATGTAATCAACTGAATAGTAATGCATACATGTACTTAAATTGCTTAAAATATGTAAATACCCAGTTAAAATGAAAATGAGGGGTATTACCTGTATGATTAAGACATTTTTCAACAATATCCAATTCGATTCAATTTTGCCAGTACACAATTAAAACCAAAACTATGGGGTAATACCCAATTAACTTCCAAAGCTTATCTGCTGCTCTGATCATTCATAAACGAACTAGATTAATTTGTTTTGTCTTGATTTACAACATACCAGCAATCTCATTAAAATCAGACCCTTTATCATGCTACGATACTATACACTACTAAGGCATAGACTGCTTCACTGCGCATGTCGCGTTTCAGTCTATGCTCGATATTGAAAGAGACAATGTCTGTAACTTTTATCTTATAAAACACAAAAAAAAATCGTTGACAAACATAACACATCAACCATTATTGAATATTTGCCTAATAAAATCAAGATTGTCAATAGTGATACAAAAAAAAACACTTTGTAGGGTTGACTCATAACCCACACTAAAATTACACTCGCCGGTAATAACAGAACGTTGCTATCAACTGCGGTTAAAGCGGGCCAGATGTATTATTGCGTACTATATAGAAAACCTGATGTTGCAATATTCTCGGTATTGACCGCGCCCATGATTTTCTTCGTATTATTGCTGTAAAACATGCCATTTAGTGCATTTCTTTGAATTTATCATGCAAAAACACAGCATTAACACAGACTTTATTTTTTCTTCCGGATATGTGTTTTGTGTGGATTTTCGTTTGTTCAGTTCACTCGAAAGTCGAACATCATCTGAAAGTTCATATGAAACGCGCGATTTCATTGGTTGAATTTAGTTGATCTTCTCATGAATATTGGTAAGATGAAAGGTCGATCTGACGTGACCTCCAAGGCAGTGTTGTCAGATCCTATAGCGGAGAGTATCAAAGCGTAATTAGAATGGTTTTAATGAGACTAAAGATACCAGTCGTAAAAGGAATATGGAATATCTAACTCCCATTGCAAGATACATTTTGTAACGTTTTATAAGATACTGGGCAAAACCCGATCCCATTGCAAGATAAATTTGTAATGTTTTACAAAGTACAGGACGAAACCCCCCGTCAACTGCAAGATAAATTGTGTTTACTACAGAGATCTCTAATACATGTAAACATTTCAATACTTTATCATACAAAAATCAGTTTGCTTTCTTGTTATGTAATGAAGACGAATATATAATCAATAGAACAGCAGGGTTTATTTACACATGTTATAACATGAGATTTAATCATTTGAACTGTAATATAAGTAACAAAACAGGTCTGTCATGTTAGTGTTATAAATCATGGATTTTTCATAAATATAATGTGCACTTAACGGCTGTAAGAATTAACTTGTTGAAGTTCTTGAATTGAATTGATAAACTGTTATTGTTGTTTATGCCTTATCTAATTACATGTTTACTTATGCTTAATTGTGTTGTATAATCTGAATTAAGCTTTTGTTATTTTATAACCTCATGCATATATGTCAAAATTATTATGTGATTACTATGCCAGTGATGGCCCATAATTGAAAATAAAAGATATTCTATTCTATTCCTCCCCTGGATATCCGCTAGGAGGCCACTAACGGAAATGCTGACCCAGCCAATCAAATGCAGGGATATAAAATTTCACGCGAAAAACTGAGATTGTGTCTTGTTTACAAAGAAATGTGTGTATAAAATCGTTTTAGTACAGTTGTTTCGATATTTTATAAGCGTCGGTGATCAAGTTCGAAATGGTAAGTCAGTGTTACTTTGTTTGATGGGAAAAGTATGTGTAAAATATTTGTGAACAATAACGAATCCCGATCGATTTCGTACTCGTTGGAAATTATGGGCCCATCTTCTTTGAATTTTTCTATCCTTTTTTCAAAAGATATTCTCCAACGACCAGTCTCTTGACGATAATGTTCTTTTTAGATACTGCACACATCCCCCCCCCCCCCCACACACACACACAAAAAGAAAAAAAAAGAAGGCTTTTAGGGTCAAAGAATGTTTGAATTAAGAATTACGGTGAGATCTTGCATGCAATGTGTGTGGCTCTCCCTGCACACAGTGCCGCTCTCCCTGCACACAGTGCCGAAGGCTTTACATCCACTCCAAAAGATAGCATACTTTCGCTGATGGGGTCATTGTCGTACTGGGTACTACAGAAAGGCAACCGGGTTACATTTATGTTTACAGAAATGTACCTGAAAATTATCGAAATCCAGAAAGGCCCCCAAATATACATAAATGTACCCGAGACAAAATAACGCAAGAGTACAATGCGAAACTTTCATTGACGATTCACTTTTTTAAAAGTTTAGCTTACATATTTAATGTATTTACGTTTTTAATGGTGCCAATTTATATTTTGAAAAACAATATTTTTGATATCCCTTTTTGATGATTCGATTATCAGAATTCCCAATGCAAATTTGCGTGTGTGTGTGTGTTTTTCCAGTGGGGGCTTCAGAAATAAAAGTACAGGGATTCCTTCATTAACTATTCTTGAATGACAAGCTGTGTATTTGTTTACATTTTGCGCGGGGTTTGATGATTTACAACTTCCGGTTTTATGACAATACGTTCTAGATTTTATTACTAACTATGGCAGCCTAAATATGTTTTTAAGAACAATAGTGCAATAGTTAATGATAAACAATATTGTTTAAGTAGTTGTTTATCAAGTTCTAAATTGTTTCAATTCCGCCAATGATATCTTGTTTGTCTGGCTATGTTTCTGTATATTTGGGGATAGTTCTGGGTTCAAAGATTTTAGGGTACGTTTCTGTATACATAGATGTACCCCGGGTACCTTTCTGTAGTACACAATACGACAATGACCCGATCAGCCATACTTTCGCAGTACCTAAAGTCCTGAGTCAGTTGACGGCAAACAAACAATCGTTAATTCTGGCCCCAGCTATTTTTATATCCATCTTGATTTGAGCTTGAACTAGCGCTTCTAGTAGCTATAGCGCTTAAATTGTATAACTTCCATTTAAACATTTGTGTACATAACGCGCAAGATTGAAAGAGTGGGTTATCAATCTGTTTTGCAGCAACATTGTTTGAGCAGCCATTACCCAACTGGAAGCTGAAGTATGAAAACATGTGAAAAGAGTAAAATACTAAGAATCAAATGATTGTTCTCTTAAAGGTCCTTATTCTCTTTCAGGACGATGTCAAATGGATTGATGGCGAAAATCAATATGAATGGAAATTTCCCTTCAAGATCACATGTCTCTGCAAAATTATAATTGGTAATGTATTAATTAAAGGTATTAAATCTAGCTCTGTAGAGGGCAACATGTACAGCACGGCTCACGTGAAGCACACACTTTACTCGATTCACTGAGTTTGGCCCTATCGAGTGCCAAGCGAATCTATGCCAAGTCAATGTTTTGATTTGGCGAATCTATGTGACGAAAGGACACGGAAGTCACTCTGTGTAGAATCCAATTCACCATAAGTTCACACCTTTGGCGATTTATTTTTTGGGAACAAATCTAAATTTTCCGACAACTTCAACTTGTCCGACATCGTGCTTGAAAAAAGCAATCAATTGGCAGAAAAATACAAATGCCGAGTGCATCTTTCCCGTGCAAATTTGACATGACTGATAAATATAATGAATACATTCAGTAATTCATTTTGAAGTCTACTTTAATGAGTCGCTGGGACTCACATATGTTGAAAGTCGGTAGCGCGGCAGATTTGTAACTGGAGGCCACGGGTTCAATCCTCCGTGGTGCCACTGAGTTCCGTCGGAGTGTTCTTGGGCAAGACCCTTTCCCTTAGCCTCACCCGTCGGATGGGGACGTAAACCGGGCGGTCCCGTGTATCAGGTCTATCCTCCGAGCATGTTAAAAAAACATAGGAATCTATTCGATAATAAGAGTAGATTCCTGTGTATCCTTCCCCTCTCTCTGGGGCGGCTCTAAATAACCTATACTGTGTTGATGAGCCGTTAAACAACATTCAGTTCAGTAAAACATCAGCAAAATATGTGCATACAGTTTCAAAACTGTATCATTTTCGTGTTATTCCTTATTATATATTGCTACCATTCTTTGTTTTTCAAAGTATTTCTTTTAGAATATGTGTTTATATGGCGCAGTTGTCTCGGTTCTGTAACGGGTAATCACCATCATAAAAATCTCTGTATTTTTTCTTTATTTTATGGTTGCAAACAGTCTACACAAATTTTAAACAGTTCAATTAGTCCTGAGTAGTTTGACATGCCAATCAAGTGTCAATTTAACTTTAAACATTTTAATTGTGGGTAATTTTTTATAACTTTCTTCGGTGGCATTTTGTGTTCATCATCCGGGATTTCCTAGTCTATTCTATTCTGTTATCTCAACAGAGAAGCGCAAAGGACCATGACACAGTCTAGGGATTTCCATACTAGCGAACACCAACAGTTAGTAGAACATTGTTACTGATTGGATGACAAATAGCTTTTACCCAAACAGAATACGCGTACTACATTGTGATTGCGTTCTACTTTAACCGGTGTCGTGTTATATTTGTTCTCTTGTTATCACATCGAAAACGGTTATTTACCACTTGTACAATTTTCGAGCAATGCGTCCATCGGACGCACATGTTTAAGAATGATGCGTCCTCAGAAAAAATGTGCGTCTAGGACGCGGGACGCAGAGCAAAATGAATCACTGACATTTCGGAAAAAAATATGGATTTCAAACTTTTAATGCATTTAATCAAACGTTTTTCCGTTTCTGTTGTCAAAAAATCAGTTCTCCTGAGACAGACATAAATAATTTGGATACCCATAATCCCCAGCACTAACAACAGGTTTATGACCCGGAATTCTTTACAATTTGTTTGCTTATTTTTACTAAAATATCATCGATATAATAATAATCAACAGCAGAATCGTAAATCGTTTTACAAACACCGATTAAATAATAATTGTAATTTCCAGTATAGTAGATACTAATTGTATTTTATGTTGTCGCCGCGAAGCCGGTAATAGGAACCGCCATATAATTATCGTGACATCCGGGCATTCGAATTTTCAAAAAACAAAAATAAAAAATTGTTTTCTGCTTTTTTTAAAGTTATTGAATAATTATGCATTAAAATAACTGCAGTAATAAAATGTTGCACCTTTCACCTGTGCAGTTTCGACTCGGCGAACTCCGAGTTT
Organism: Cyrtodaria siliqua; assembly: GCA_037043455.1. NCBI lineage: Eukaryota > Metazoa > Mollusca > Bivalvia > Adapedonta > Hiatellidae > Cyrtodaria > Cyrtodaria siliqua. The sequence continues at coordinate 16,776 of JAWPHD010018268.1, read as the reverse complement.
GTATACACAAAGTATCGTGGCGTAACCGTTATACGCGAAGTATCGTGGCGTAAGTTCGCCGAGAGCTTCCCACGCCGAGTAGTTTTATCACCCAAACTCCGCGTAATTACGCGATTTGTAAATTCCTCACTCAGCATGAAATGGTTGTACGCCGTGGCCTTTTGATATATTAAATGTGTAAATAAACAGATTCGTATATCTTACTTTCCTTTTCGGTAAATTTGTTCATATATATATCTTTCTTTCCTTTTCAGACAAGTGGTGGAGACCTTTGTGGAGGATGAAATTAAACGGTTTTTAAAATATGCCCAGGAAAGGACTGGAGGTTGAGGGAGGAAGAAATAAACGAGACAATTTTTTTTAACTCAATGGCCTGGTGACTATCACGAGAAAAATTCAAGGACCAAGCAACCAGTCAACAGCAAACTCTAACACAGACCAGTGCTCAACAGTGGATTGCTCTTGCGCTTCCCAAATTGCAATCATGGAACAAAAAAAATTAGAGGAGAAGATTGACTTTCTTATGCAAAACACATCATCAATGCCACCTGCAAACATACTGCAATCCATTCCACTGAACACCCAGCATAATATGCGCACCTCACAAATACAGCCAATCACACAGAAAGCAATGCCACTTAACAGGCTGCAGATAACTACACCGACAATATCAAACACACATATTTCACCAACAAGCTCACCAAACAGCATATTTCACCAACAAACTCACTAATGACACAAAACACACAGAAGAATATTCCGTCAGTGAGCCAGCAAGTGGAAAGTATCGATTCCATGGATGACGACATTTATACTGCATATCAAGCTGTAAGTATCGGTCTATAAATACGTCTTGCTTGACATTTTCAAAGTAAGGAGTATCTTCCATAAATATTTATAATTAAAAATATTCACTGTTGATACTGCGCAGATTATTTAACTGCTGGGATCGATTATAGGGAAATCCTTCATGAGATGGGAGACGTGTGATTCTTTTCACGAAAGAGCGTATGAGTGAGTGAAAAAACAACATGTTACCATCGATTGAAGGATTTCTCTATAATCGAACACAGCTGTTAAATAATCTGTTTATTACATTTTAAATCAGTTTGTGCATGTTTTTAACCGAAATTATTCGCTTTGTTGAACGTTATCAGCGGATAACGTTGACGTCATTACCACGTTATTGACGTCAACTCGGCGTCACAGTTAGTTATTTTTGTGTTCGGAGTTAGATATAATTAGTAATAGTAATAATTTTTAGCTGAGAAATTCCAATCTTTTGCCGATGAAAATGTAATAAAAACGTGTTAATCTATTATACTTTAAAAAAAAATGTAGGTATAAAGTGCAGACATATATTCTTTTGTAGAGTTCTAATTTTTGTTGAGCCCGTTTACGGATCTTGATTTAGCGATTACAATGTTGTCCGGGTATATATTTGTCCATTAGTCTGTTCGTTCATCCGACCTTTCGAAATATAGGTCACATTTGGTCGGATCAGCATGACATGATGTTGATCCTTGTTGAAAACTATTTTGATTTGACATTATACATGGCCGCCAGCGGCCATCTTTTTTACATAGCGTTACATAGTAGAAACTTGTAGCGACTACTCCTCTGAAACTACTTGACAGATTTCCATGAAACTTGACAGGAATGTTGCTCTTGATGTCTATTTGATCCCAGCAAAATTTTGGATAGGCCTGAAATTCAAGATGGCCACAACGGCTAAAAATATATTTTTTAAAAACAAGTTTGTAGCAACTACTTCTTGACAACTGTAAGTGATATTGATATCAGACTTTTTCTAAAATGATCACCATGACATGATGTTGATCCTTGTCGAAAATTATTTTGATTCAACATTAAACATGGCCGCCAGCGGCCATCTTTTTTACATAGCGTTACATAGTAGAAACTTGTAGCGACTACTCCTCTGAAACTACTTGACAGGTTTCCATGAAACTTGACAGGAATGTTGCTCTTGATGTCTATTTGATCCCAGCAAAATTTTGGATAGGCCTGAAATTCAAGATGGCCACCACGACTAAAAATATATTTTTTAAAAACAAGTTTGTAGCAACTACTTCTTGACAACTGTAAGTGATATTGATATCAGACTTTTTCTAAAATGATCACCATGACATGATGTTGATCCTTGTCGAAAATTATTTTGATTCAACATTAAACATGACCGCCAGTGGCCATCTTTGTTTACATAGAGTTATATAGTAAAAACTTGTAACGACTACTCCTGAAACTATGTTACATATTTTTATGAAACTTCACAGGAATGCTGATCTAGCTATCAAAACCTATCAGTAGAGCTTCAAGGTCGTTGACCTCTTTTTTGTTTCATTTAGAGTTCCAGCACACATGAAGTCGAGTTGGTTCCTGGCTATGGTGTGAGACTATCGGTAGCACAGCTTGATGCCTGCCTTAGAAGGCAAAAAACAGTGGAACTGCCATGGCAAGGCTTTTGATAATTGTGTTTTTTGACGACGAGACACTGAGAAACAGTTGTGTGAAGGGTTCTAAATCAAGGGCACCACTAGACGGCACGATTGTGAATGCCATTATTAGTAAGTAGTTTTGAGCTAGTTTTATTATTACTGTAACTTGACACTGTCCATAATTAAAGCAGATATTGAGCACAAGCAAATAAACTTTTTTTCACTCATGAAATGTATGTGTAGAAACATGATCTCATAGACCCACATAAGTGTGCTGTAATAAATGTGTTGATTAAAAGCTAAAAGGTTTTATTTATTGTTTGTAATCGCTGGCACTGCAATATTTATATCTGTTGCTCATGTGACATCCATTAAAGAGACAATGTCTGTAACTTTTAGCTCTTAAAATACACAATATTACCGTCAATGTGTTAAATAAGAATGAAACATACAATTTGATTAGTTAAGATTTTGGCTAGCATTATTTTTTATTTACCGATATGTTATTTTGATATCAGATACAGGGTTTATAGAACAGACATGATAAACAATACAAATTTAATGTCCGAATCACTTTTTCAGAATATGTAACATCAAAACGACCAGGCTGTCTGGAGAGGGACATCACCCAGGCCGTAAATCAGAAGTGTGCCGATGCACGAAATCTGATGAAAATGAAACCTGCAAGTAACAAATTCTAAAGGTATGTTGGCTGCTGCTAAAATTATATGTAGACTGAAATTAAAGACAATAGTTCGGTATTTTTTTAAAATTAAATGCGAGCAGGTTTAAATTAAAAATGATACTGTATAAATAAATCAAGACGCCAATTGTAATGTTTGATAAAAACTTCAAGATTGCCACGACTCCCTTTAAATACATTTGGCATTTCATTCACAAAGTCAATATCATATGGTGAAAAAGTTGTTTGTTACGTTAAAGGTCAAGGTCGGGTGAAGTGGGGATTAGCTGGTTATGTCTCACCACAGTAAATGAACATTCCAAGTTTCATAGCAAATATTTTGATGGTGTTGAAGATGTATGTCTTAAAAAAAAAGAGAAAGAAACCCTATGAAATTTCCTAAGTTTGTCTTTAGAGTTAAGGTCAGTGTCACTAGTGGCGTCAGACTTAGTTTCAGAGAGTATTATGCCTTACCCCAATCAAGGTACATACCATGTTTCAGAGCAATGTCTTTGATGATAATGTAGGCACTTTGTCTTAAGATCAGTGTAACTAGGTGCCGCTTTTTATATTCCTAGGACTGAAACATTACTGATTGTACTATTAAAATCAAATTGAGTATGAGTACGATAGTTACAGTGTCACTATCAATTTGCCTACGAAATTGGTAAAGAGTTCTCGTTCGTGAATTAATTTGTGGGAATTATTTTTTTCCCAGCATTATTAAAATTTCACTGGATTTTTACCGTCAACAGCATGCTTTTCGAAATTGAATGCATGCATTTTAAGATTATTTTAATTGGGTTAGAGTTTGCATGAAAAATACATCCAGAAGCATTTTTCCACCCAATAGACAACCCCATATTATAGAAATGTTTTTTGTTTTGTTTTTGTATTTAGCCCCTACAGAAGGAATTAAAGGAACTATCCCTACATATGTTTTTAAAAGTGCTGTCTTTGGGGCGTGCTTGTTTTCAGGAACAGCTGGAGTAAAGCTGATACATATATATATTTACATCTCATTAACTCAATTCCTTTTTCCTCTTCATATGCATTTTAATAAGTGCCTCCATGAAAAGACGATACGACTGAAGGCTTTCTCGCCTCTCACCGTTGTGGGTTCAAATCCCTCTGGGAGCTAGACTTGTCCAAGGAGGAAGTGTCGATTCTTACGAATGGCGAGAGGTTTATAGTACTGGTTCTACCGAGGAACAATGGGATGGTATGTCTACCACAAAAAAATCGACTGTCATATATGGCAATACATAGGTTTAAAATGACCTAAAGCACCATTCTGTTCATTTCAAACAAACCATAATGATGAATATGCTAGATATATAGCTGATTTTTGAAAAGTATATTATATTTTATATATTTCAAAACCATTTATGTAATTCAATCTGTTCATTATAATATTTTCTTTGATTACAGGTGGTTGCTGGATCAAAGCCCTGCGCAGGAAACATCTGCTGAAGTTCTCAGTTGTAAAAAGAAGATACCAATTAAACCTCAATATTATGTTCAAAGTTTAAACGCTTTCTTTCTTCACATATTTTACGCCCTTAGGGACTTATATTAGCTCTTGCGATTGTCCGTCCATCTGTCTGTCCGTCCGTTAACTTTTTGCCTGACAACTGATTGGCTAATAACTTGAAAGTATAAGGTCTACAACAATGAAACTTTGTAAACATCTTTAGCATGATCCAATGTATGCATCTATGTTGCGACGTCATATATGTTTTGGCGCTAAAGTGTGTCTGACGTCGTGGCGGTTCTATGTCCATCTGAATTATTTTTTACTAATTTATTGCAATGTTATGTGATAAAAATGATCTTAAACTCATTCCCATTCCATATAAGATTTATGAAACTCGTTATGAATTATTTTTAATATTTACTAGCCAAAAGGCTCATTAAAATTAAAATAATTCATAACTCGTTCCATAAATCTTATATGAAATGGGAACTCGTTTAAGATCCTCTATGTATTTTCCATGTTGAATTTAAAAATGAAATACATTGTATGATCGTTGATTATTAAATGTTATTTTTATAAAAAAAAAAGTGTTTGTTTGTATAATTTCTGTCATATTTAATTTAAGCAGACCTTGAAAAATAGTAAACAACATATGATCATCTGCTTACATTTAAACAGGTCTCGGGAAAATGTAAGCCGGCCCTGTGATTTAGTACACCATATTTAAAAGGAGTTGAATTGAAATTTAAGCAGACCTGTAATGATTTAGGAATTCCAAATCTAAAGGTGTTTTGTTGGAATTTAAGCAGGCCTTGATATTTAGTTTGTCGAATTTAAAAGGCATTTAAGTAGGCCTTAGATTTAAGTAAACATCATTTTAAGGTGTTTAATTGAAATTTAAGTAGGCTTAAAGATATAGTATACCACATTTAAAAGGTGTTTACTTGGAATTTAAGCAGGCCTTGGGATTTAGTGTCGAATTTAAAGGCATTCAATTGAAATTAAAGTAGCTCCAACAGTTTATTATACCAAATTTAAAATGGGTTTTATTGAAATGTAAGCAGACATACAGATTTGGTATACCAAATTTAAAAGGTGTTTAATTGGAATTTAAGCAGGCTTAAATATTTAGTATACCAAATTTAAAAGGTATTTAATTGGAATTTAAACAGGCTTAAATATTTAGTACACCAAATTTATAAGGTGTTTTATTGAAATTTAAGTAGGCCTAAGGATTTGGTATACCAAATATAAAAGGCATTTTATTGAAATTTAAGTAGGCCTTAAATTTAAGTAAACCACATTTAAAGGTGTTTAATTGAAATTTAAGCAGGCTTAACGATTTAGTATACCAAATTTAAAAGGTGTTTTATTGGAATTTAAGCAGGCTTAGATATTGAGTATACCAAATGTAAAAGGTATTTAATTGGAATTTAAGCAGACTTGAAGATTTAGTATACCAAATTTAAAAGGTGTTTAATTGGTATTTAAGCAGGCTCAAAGATCTACTATACGAAATTTAATTGGAATTTAAGCAGGCTTAGATATTGAGTATACCAAATTTAAATGGAATTTAAGCAGGCTTAACGATTTAGTATACCAAAATTAAAATGGAATTTAATGGAAATTTAAGCAGGCTGAAAAATTTAATATACCAAATTTAAAAGGTATTTAACTGGAATTTAAGCAGACTAAAATATTAAGTATACCAAATTTAAAAGGTGTTTAATTGGAATTTAAGCAGGCTTAAAGTTTTAGTATACCGAATTGAAAAGGTGTTTAGCTGGAATTTAAGTAGGCCTTAGATTTGGTATACCAAATATAAAAGGCATTTTATTGAAATTTAAGTAGGCCTTAAATTTAAGTAAACCACATTTAAAGGTGTTTAATTGAAATTTAAGCAGGCTTAACGATTTAGTATACCAAATTTAAAAGGTGTTTTATTGGAATTTAAGCAGGCTTAGATATTGAGTATATCAAATGTAAAAGGTATTTAATTGGAATTTAAGCAGACTTGAAGATTTAGTATACCAAATTTAAAAGGTGTTTAATTGGTATTTAAGCAGGCTCAAAGATCTACTATACGAAATTTAATTGGAATTTAAGCAGGCTTAGATATTGAGTATACCAAATTTAAATGGAATTTAAGCAGGCTTAACGATTTAGTATACCAAAATTTAAATGGAATTTAATGGAAATTTAAGCAGGCTGAAAAATTTAATATACCAAATTTAAAAGGTATTTAACTGGAATTTAAGCAGACTAAAATATTAAGTATACCAAATTTAAAAGGTGTTTAATTGGAATTTAAGCAGGCTTAAAGTTTTAGTATACCGAATTTAAAAGGTGTTTAGCTGGAATTTAAGTAGGCCTTAGATTTAGGTAAACCACATTTAAAGGTGTTAATTGAAATTTAAGCAGGTATAAAGATTTAGTATAGCAAATTTAAAAGATGTTTAATTGGAATTTAAGCAGACCTGAGAATTCAAGATTCTATATTTAATTTCCACAAAATGCATGTATATGCCATATATAATAACATTTAAGTCCAACTTAAATCATCATAAAAACGCGGAATTTTGTGGAAAATTAAATGTTGATTAAATGTAAATTAAACTTCACATTTAATCATAATTTAAATTCACTGTCATTCCATTATATTACAAGTAAAAGTGTAGTTTAATTCTAATTTAATTGATGATTAAATGCCTATTTTCATGCAGTGATATATGTGTAAGAACTAAATATATATGCGTAAGAACTGAATATATATGTGTAAGAACTGAATATATATGTATAAGAACTGAATATATATGTATAAGAACGGAATATATATGTGTAAGAACTGAATATATATGTATTAAAACTGAATATATATGTGTAAGCACTGAATATATATGTGTAAGAACTGAATATATATGTGTAAGAACTGAATATATATGCGTAAGAACTCAATATATATGCGTAAGAACGGAATATATATGTGTAAGAACTGAATATATTTGTGTAAGAACTGAATATATATGTGTAAGAACTTAATATATATGCGTAAGAACGGAATATATATGTGTAAGAACTGAATATATATGTGTAATAACTGAATATATATGTGTTAGAACGGAATATATATGTGTAAGAACTGAATATATATGTGTAAGAACTGAATATATATGTGTAAGAGCTAAATATATATGTGTAAGAACTGAATATATATGCGTAAGAACTGAGTATATATGCGTTAGAACGCAATATATATTTGTAAGAACTGAATATATATGTGTAAGAACTGAATATATATGTGTTTGAACGGAATATATAAGTGTAAGAACTGAATATATATGCGTAAGAATGAAATATATATGTGTAAGAACTGAATATATATGTGTAAGAACTGAATATATATGTGTTAGAACGGAATATATATGTGTAAGAACTGAATATATATGTGTAAGAACGGAATATATATGTGTAAGAGCTGAATATATATGTGTAAGAACTGAATATATATGCGTAAGAACTGAATATATATGCGTAATATCGGAATATATGTGTAAGAACTGAATATATGCGTAAAAACTGAATATATATGTGTAAGAACTGAATATATTTGTGTAAGAACTGCATATATATGTATAAGAACTGAATATATATGCGTAAGAACGGAATATATATGTGTAAGAACTCAATATATATGTATAAGAACTGAATATATATGTGTAAGAACTGAATATATATGTGTAAGAACTGCATATATATGTGTAAGAACTGAATATATATGCGTAAGAACTGAATATATATGTGTAAGAACTGAATATATATGTATAATAACTGAATATATATGTGTAAGAACGGAATATATATGTGTAAGAACTGAATATATATGTGTAAGAACTGAATATATATGTGTTAGAACGGGATATATATGTTTAAGAACGGAATATATATGTGTAAGAACTGAATATATATGTGTAAGAACTGAATATATATGTGTAGAACTGAATATATATGTGTAAGAACTGAATATATATGTGTAAGAACTGAATATATATGTGTAAGAGCTGAATATATATGTGTAAGAACTGAATATATATGCGTAAGAACTGAATATATATGCGTAAGATCGGAATATATGTGTAAGAACTGAACATATATGCGTAAGAATTGAATATATACGAGTAAGAACTGAATATATGCGTAAGAACTGAATATATGCGTAAGAACTGAATATATATGTGTAAGAACTGAATATATTTGTGTAAGAACTGCATATATATGTGTAAGAACTGAATATATATGTGTAAGAACTGAATATATATGTGTAAGAACTGAATATATATGTCTTAGAACGGAATATATATGTTTAAGAACGGAATATATATGTGTAAGAACTGAATATATATGCGTAAGAACAGAATATATATGTGTAAGAACGGAATATATATGTGTAAGAACTGAATATATATGTGTAAGAACTGAATATATATGTGTTAGAACTGAATATATATGTGTAAGAACTGAATATATATGTGTAAGAACTGAATATATATGTGTAAGAGCTGAATATATATGTGTAAGAACTGAATATATATGCGTAAGAACTGAATATATATGCGTAAGATCGGAATATATGTGTAAGAACTGAACATATATGCGTAAGAATTGAATATATATGCGTAAGAACAGAATATATGTGTAAGAACTGAATATATATGTGTTAGAACGGAATATATATGTGTAAGAACTGAATATATATGTGTAAGAACTGAATATATATGTGTAAGAGCTAAATATATATGTGTAAGAACTGAATATATATGCGTAAGAACTGAATATATATGCGTAAGATCGGAATATATGTGTAAGAACTGGACATATATGCGTAAGAATTGAATATATATGCGTAAGAACTGAATATATGTGTAAGAACTGAATATATGCGTAAAAACTGAATATATATGTGTAAGAACTGAATATATTTGTGTAAGAACTGCATATATATGTGTAAGAATTGAATATATATGCGTAAGAACGGAATATATATGTGTAAGAACTGAATATATATGTGTAAGAACTGAATATATATGCATAAGAACTGAATATATATGCGTAGGAACTGAATATATATGCGTAAGAACTGAATTTATATGCTTAAGAACGGAATATATATGCGTAATAACTGAATATATATGTGTTAGAACGGAATATATATGTGTAAGAACTGAATATATATTTGTAAGAACTGAATATATATGTGTAAGAGCTAAATATATATGTGTAAGAACTGAATATATATGCGTAAGAACTGAGTATATATGCGTAAGAACGGAATATATATTTGTAAGAACTGAATATATATGTGTAAGAACTGAATATATATGCGTAAGAATGAAATATATATGTGTAAGAACTGAATATATATGTGTAAGAACTGAATATATATGTGTTAGAACGGAATATATATGTGTAAGAACTGAATATATATGTGTAAGAACGGAATATATATGTGTAAGAGCTGAATATATATGTGTAACAACTGAATATATATGCGTAAGAACTGAATATATATGCGTAATATCGGAATATATGTGTAAGAACTGAATATATGCGTAAAAACTGAATATATATGTGTAAGAACTGAATATATTTGTGTAAGAACTGCATATATATGTGTAAGAACTGAATATATATGCGTAAGAACGGAATATATATGTGTAAGAACTGAATATATATGTATAAGAACTGAATATATATGTGTAAGAACTGAATATATATGAGTAAGAACTGCATATATATGTGTAAGAACTGAATATATATGCGTAAGAACTGAATATATATGTGTAAGAACTGAATATATATGTATAAGAACTGAATATATATGTGTAAGAACGGAATATATATGTGTAAGAACTGAATATATATGTGTAAGAACTGAATATATATGTGTTAGAACGGAATATATATGTTTAAGAACGGAATATATATGTGTAAGAACTGAATATATATGTGTAAGAACTGAATATATATGTGTAGAACTGAATATATATGGTAAGAACTGAATATATTGTGTAAGAACTGAATATATATGTGTAGAACTGAATATATATGTGTAAGAACTTGAATATATATGCGTAAGAACTGAATTATATATGCGTAAGATCGAATATATGTGTAAGGAACTGAAAATAATGAACATATATGCGTAAGAATTGAATATATACGAGTAAGAACTGAATATATGCGTAAGAACTGAATATATGCGTAAGAACTGAATATATATGTGTAAGAACTGAATATATTTGTGTAAGAACTGCATATATATGTGTAAGAACTGAATATATATGTGTAAGAACTGAATATATATGTGTAAGAACTGAATATATATGTCTTAAAACGGAATATATAGGTTTAATAACGGAATATATATGTGTAAGAACTGAATATATATGCGTAAGAACGGAATATATATGTGTAAGAACGGAATATATATGTGTAAGAACTGAATATATATGTCTTAAAACGGAATATAATATGTTTAAGAACGGAATATATATGTGTAAGAACTGAATATATATGCGTAAGAACGGAATATATATGTGTAGAACGGAATATATATGTGTAAGAACTGAATATATATGTGTAAGAACTGAATATATATGTGTAAGAGCTGAAATATATATGTGTAAGAACTGAATATATATGCGTAAGAACTGAATATATATGCGTAGATTGGAATATATGTGTAAGAACTGAACATATTATGCGTAATAATTGAATATATATGCGTAAGAACGAATATATGTGTAAGAACTGAATATATATGTGTAAGAACGGAATTATATGTGTAAGAACTGAATATATATGTGTAAGAACTGAATATATATGTGTAAGAGCTAAATATATATGTGTAAGAACTGAATAATACTGCGTAAGAACTGAATATATATGGCGTAAGATCGGAATATATGTGTAAGAAACTGGACATATATGCGTAAGAATTGAATATATATGCGTAAGAACTGAATATATGTGTAAGAACTTGAATATATGCGTAAAAACTGAATATATATGTGTAAGAACTGAATATATTTGTGTAAGACTGCATATATATGTGTAAGAATTTGAATATATATGCGTAAGAACGGAATATATATGTGTAAGAACTGAATATATATGTGTAAGAACGGAATATATATGCATAATAACTGAATATATATGGTAGGAACTGAATATATATGCGTAAAACTGAATTTATATGCTTAAGAACGGAATATATATGCGTAAGAACTGAATATATATGTGTAAGAACTGAATATATATGTGTAAGAACTGAATATATGCGTAAGAACTGAATATATGCGTAAGAACGGAATATATATGCGTAAGAACTGAATATATATGTGTAAGAACTGAATATATATGTGTAAGAACTGAATATATATGCGTAAGAACGAAATATATATGTGTAAGAACTGAATATATATGTATAAGAACTGAATATATATGTGTAAGAACTGAATATATATGTGTAAGAAATAAATATATGCTTAAGAACGGAATATATGCGTAAGAACTGAATATATATGTGTAAGAACTGAATATATATGTGTTAGAACTGAATATTTATGTGTAAGAATTGAATATATATGTGTAAGAACTGAATATATATGTGCAAGAGCTGAATATATATGCGTAAGAACAGAATATATGCGTAAGAACTGAATATATGCGTAAGAACTGAATATATATGTGTAAGAACTAAATATATTTGTGTAAGAACTGCATATATATGTGTAAGAACTGAATATATATGCGTAAGAAAGGAATATATATGTGTAAGAACTGAATATATATGTGAAAGAACTGAATATATATGTGTTAGAACGGAATATATATGTGTAAGAACTGAATATATATGTGTAAGAACTGAATATATATATGTAAGAGCTAAAAATATATGTGTAAGAACTGAATATATATGCGTAAGAACTGAATATATATGCGTAAGATCGGAATATATGTGTAAGAACTTGACATATATGCGTAAGAATTGAATATATATGCGTAAGAACTGAATATATGTGTAAGAACTGAATATATGCGTAAAAACTGAATATATATGTGTAAGAACTGAATATATTTGTGTAAGAACTGAATATATATGTGTAAGAATTGAATATATATGCGTAAGAACGGAATATATATGTGTAAGACTGAATATATATGTGTAACAACTGAATATATATGAGTAAGAACTGAATATATATGCGTAAGAACTGAATATATATGCGTAAAAACTGAATTTATATGCTTAAGAACGGAATATATATGCGTAAGAACTGAATATATATGTGTAAGAACTGAATATATATGTGTAAGAACTGAATATATATGCGTAAGAACGGAATATATATGTGTAAGAACTGAATATATATGTATAAGAACTGAATATATATGTGTAATAACTGAATATATATGTGTAAGAACTGAATATATGCGTAAGAACTGAATATATGCGTAAGAACGGAATATATATGCGTAAGAACTGAATATATATGTGTGAGAACTGAATATATATGTGTAAGAACTGAATATATATGCGTAAGAACGGAATATATATGTGTAAGAACTGAATATATATGTATAAGAACTGAATATATATGTGTAAGAACTGAATGTATATGTGTAAGAAGTGAATATATGCATAAGAACGGAACATATGCGTAAGAACTGAATATATATGTGTAAGAACTGAATATATATGTGTTAGAACTGAATATATATGTGTAAGAACTGAATATATATGTGTAAGAACTGAATATATATGTGTAAGAGCTGAATATATATGCGTAAGAACTGAATATATGCGTAAGAACTGAATATATGCGTAAGAACTGAATATATGCGTAAGAACTGAATATATGCGTAAGAACTGAATATATATGTGTAAGAACTGAATATATTTGTGTAAGAACTGCATATATATGTGTAAGAACTGAATATATATGCGTAAGAAAGGAATATATATGTGTAAGAACTGAATATATATGTGTAAGAACTGAAAATATATGTGTTAGAACTGAATATATATGTGTAAGAACTGAATATATATGTGTAAGAACTGAATATATATGTGTAAGAGCTGAATATATATGTGTAAGTACTGAATATATATGCGTAAGAACTGAATATATATGCGTAAGATCGGAATAAATGTGTAAGAACTGAACATATATGCGTAAGAATGAATATATATGCGTAAAAACTGAATATATGCGTAAGAACTGAATATATGCGTAAGAACTGAATATATATGTGTAAGAACTGAATATATTTGTGTAAGAACTGCATATATATGTGTAAGAATTGAATATATATGCGTCAGAACGGAATTTATATGTGTAAGAACTGAATATATATGTGTAAGAACTGAATATATATGCGTAAGAACTGAATATATATGCGTAATAACTGAATATATATGCGTAAGAACTGAATTTATATGCTTAAGAACGGAATATATATGCGTTTGAACGGAATATATATGTGTAAGAACGGTATATATATGTGTAAGAACTGAATATATATGTGTAAGAACTGAATATATATGTGTTAGAACTGAATATATATGTGTAAGAACTGAATATATATGTGCAAGAACTGAATATATATGTGTAAGAGCTGAATATATATGTGTAAAGAACTGAATATATATATGCGTTAGAACTGAATATATATGCGAAGATCGGAATATATGTGTAAGAACTGAACATATATGCGTAAGAATTGAATATATATGCGTAAGAACAGAATATATGTGTTAGAACTGAATATATATGTGTTAGAACGGAATATATATGTGTAAGAACTGAATATATATGTATAAGAACTGAATATATATGTGTAAGAGCTAAATATATATGTGTAAGAACTGAATATATATGCGTAAGAACTGAATATATATGCGTAAGATCGGAATATATGTGTAAGAACTGGACATATATGCGTAAGAACTGAATATGTGTAAGAACTGAATATATTTGTGTAAGAACTGCATATATATGTGTAAGAATTGAATATATATGCGTAAGAACGGAATATATATGTGTAAGAACTGAATATATATGTGTAAGAACTGAATATATATGCATAAGAACTGAATATATATGCGTAAGAACTGAATATATATGCATAAGAACTGAATTTATATGCTTAAGAACGGAATATATATGTGTAAGAACTGAATATATATGTGTAAGAACTGAATATATGCGTAAGACCTGAATATATGCGTAAGAAAGGAATATATATGCGTAAGAACTGAATATATATGTGTAAGAACAGAATATAAATGTGTAAGAACTGAATATATATGCGTAAGAACGAAATATATATGTGTAAGAACTGAATATATATGTATAAGAACTGAATATATATGTGTAAGAACTGAATATATATGTGTAAGAAATAAATATATGCATAAGAACGGAATATATGCATAAGAACTGAATATATATGTGTAAGAACTGAATATATATGTGTTAGAACTGAATATATATGTGTAAGAATTGAATATATATGTGTAAGAACTGAATATATATGTGTAAGAGCTGAATATATATGCGTAAGAACTGAATATATGCGTAAGAACTGAATATATGCGTAAGAACTGAATATATATGTGTAAGAACTGAATATATTTGTGTAAGAACTGCATATATATGTGTAAGAACTGAATATATATGCGTAAGAAAGGAATATATATGTGTAAGAACTGAATATATATGTGAAAGAACTGAATATATATGTGTTAGAACGGAATATATATGTGTAAGAACTGAATATATATGTGTAAGAACTGAATATATATGTGTAAGAGCTAAAAATATATGTGTAAGAACTGAATATATATGCGTAAGAACTGAATATATATGCGTAAGAACTGAATATATGTGTAAGAACTTGACATATATGCGTAAGAATTGAATATATATGCGTAAGAACTGAATATATGTGTAAGAACTGAATATATGCGTAAAAACTGAATATATATGTGAAGAACTGAATATATTTGTGTAAGAACTGCATATATATGTGTAAGAATTGAATATATATGCGTAAGAACGGAATATATACTGTGTAAGACTGAATATATATGTGTAACAACTGAATATATATGCGTAAGAACTGAATATATATGCGTAAGAACTGAATATATATGCGTAAAAACTGAATTTATATGCTTAAGAACGGAATATATATGCGTAAGAACTGAATATATATGTGTAAGAACTGAATATATATGTGTAAGAACTGAATATATATGCGTAAGACGGAATATATATGTGTAAGAACTGAATATATATGTATAAGAACTGAATATATATGTGTAAGAACTGAATATATATGTGTAAGAACTGAATATATGCGTAAGAACTGAATATATGCGTAAGAACAGAATTTATATGCTTAAGAACGGAATATATTTTGCGTAAGAACTGAATAATATGTGTAAGAACTGAATATAAATGTGTAAGAACTGAATATATATGCGTAAGAACGAAATATATATGTGTAAGAACTGAATATATATGTATAAGAACTGAATATATATGTGTAAGAACTGAATATATATGTGTAAGAAATAAATATATGCATAAGAACGGAATATAAGCATAAGAACTGAATATATATGTGTAAGAACTGAATATATATGTGTTAGAACTGAATATATATGTGTAAGAATTGAATATATATGTGTAAGAACTGAATATATATGTGTAAGAGCTGAATATATATGCGTAAGAACTGAATATATGCGTAAGAACTGAATATATGCGTAAGAACTGAATATATATGTGTAAGAACTGAATATATTTGTGTAAGAACTGCATATATATGTGTAAGAACTGAATATATATGCGTAAGAAGAATATATGTGTAAGAACTGTATATATATGTGAAAGAACTGAATATATATGTGTTAGAACGGAATATATATGTGTAAGAACTGAATATATATGTGTAAGAACTGAATATATATGTGTAAGAGCTAAAAATATATGTGTAAGAACTGAATATATATGCGTAAGAACTGAATATATATGCGTAAGAACTGAATATATGTGTAAGAACTTGACATATATGCGTAAGAATTGAATATA
>JAWPHD010018267.1:37500-40666 GCA_037043455.1 Cyrtodaria siliqua | reverse complement strand
GTATATTGTTATGATTGCCGATGATGTACTACATTGATTTGATTGCCCATGGTGTACGTATAGTGTTATGATTTCCCATGATGTACTACATTGATTTGATTGCCCATGGTGTACGTATAGTGTTATGATTGCCGATGATGTACTACATTGATTTGATTGCCCATGGTGAACGATTGTTATGATTGCCGATGATGTACTACATTGATTTGATTGCCCATGGTGTACGTATAGTGTTATGATTTTCCACGGTGTACGTGTATTGTTTCGATTGCCCATGATTGTCCATGGTGCACGTATATTGTTTTGATTACCCGTGATTGCCCATAATGTAGGTATATTGGTTTTATTGCCCATGCTTGTCCATGATGTACGTGTATTGTTATGATTGCCCATGGTGGACGAATATTGCAATGTTTGCCCTGTCGTAAACGTATATTAATATGCTTGTCCATGATGTGCGTGTATTGTTTATATGTATTGTGACTACTGCCCATGATTGCTCATGATGTACGAGAATTGTTTCGATTGCCAATGATTGCTCATGATGTACAATTGTTACAATTGCGCATGCTGATGTACGTATAATGTGTAGTCACGTGACCTCATACTGCGTTTTAGGTCTATATCAGTAGTTTCGTGATCGCCCACCGATTATATAGAACTTTGCCATTTGACACACAAGGTATGAAAGCACTAACTATTTTCCCCATAGACACCAATGATATTAATGATTTGCTGCAAATTCAACTCAAGTATGGATAATGCAGCAGTGTAATGTTCATATAGAAAACTATTTTTCAACTTGAAAAATCACCAGAAAACGTGGGGTCACAAGACATGTAAGAAAGTTCTTGTTTGTTTACTAAACATGTCAAGGGTACAGCTGTTTTTATTGATCGACTTTGTTCACTGCTCACAAAGTGTAAGCATAGAGTCGAAATTTCGAAAATGTTCATCAGTGATCCAGCAAAACCTATTATTACGCTTCTTATACATATAACCACAAAATCGAATAGAAATGGGCAGTTTTCCCCTACTTATAAGGCCCATTTTCATCGAAAAAGGAGGGATTGCTTTTTTTTATAGGAACTACATTCGACTACACCTCGGTACACCTCGGAGGTTTACATGTACACCTCGGAGGTTTACATGTAATTGGTGGTGGTAAACCTATAAGAGGAGAAAACATGTTCAGATGTTTCTTAAATGAGGATGTTGTGTTGTCATTTTCAGAACAAGCTTTAAAACACCTACTTCATGCAAATCGAATGATTATTTGCAGAGATATGGTCTTGTGAATACCAAGGACAATAGTCTGAAATCGACAAAAGTCAGAGATATTTTTTTTAATTTTACACTATCTGAATTGTCATACCAAACGGCATTTCTGGTCAATACACCATATTAAATAGATCAAATGTTTAGAACATTCAATGGACATAAATAAAATATGCATTTTAGGTACAATTAAGACGATGAATATGCCAATTTATGTCGATTTTCATGGCAAAATTGATTTTTCAGTCAAATTCTTCAAAATTGGTGGTACCATACCTGATTATAGTAGCGAATACGAGCTTAATAATGCCAATAATACCGCTAAAATCAAAATTGATACTAGCTGAATACTACCAAGTCGAGTTTGAATGATAAGGAATAATATTTTACCTTTTACACAAATCTTCATTTTTCACAGTATCCTATTTTAGGGGGATAGGGGAAAGATTTAGTGGTTTCATGCCTACCAAACCTGTTGTCATGCAGATTTAATTCATGAAAACATGTTGCAAACAAGCAACCCTACATGTTGATACCAAAAAGACATAGTTCAACTGCAAACACTTCACCAGTACGTCATTTTAAACACGAAAAAAAAGGAAACTCAAAATTACGGCTTTTATAGACAAAATTGGACTAAAAACGCTCAAAATCTATGTAATAAACGATGAAAAACATATTTCTGAGCTTATTTTACCAACTGTAATCGGAAAAGTGTCCCTAGGTACAGATCTGAGCGAGTCCTAATTACTGCACGCATCTCTTATAGGTATGAAGGCACTAATTATTTTCCCCATAGACACCAATGTTAAAGTGTCACATATTAATGATTTAGTGCAAATTCAACTCAAGTATGGATAATGCAGCAGTGTAATGTTCATATAGAAAACTATTTTTCCACTTGAAAAATCACCAGAAAACGTGAGGTCACAAGACATGTAAGAAATTTCTTGTTTGTTTACTAAACAGGTCAAGGGTACAGCTGTTTTTATTGATCGACTTTTTTCACTGCTCACAAAGTGTAAGCATAGAGTCGAAATTTCGAAAATGTTCATCAGAGATCCAGCAAAACCTATTAATACGCTTCTTATACATATAACCACAAAATCGAATAGAAATGGGCAGTTTTCCCCTACTTAAAAGGCCCATTTCCATCGAAAAAGGAGGGATTGCTTTTTATTATAGGAACTACATTCGAGGAGAAAACATGTTCAGATGTTTCTTAAAGGAGGATGTTGTGTTGTCATTTTCATAACAAGCTTAAAAACACCTACACCTCGGAGGTTTACATGTAATTGGTGGTGGTAAACTACGAGCAAGTAAAATAGTCATACGATAGTCACACCCGATTACCGGCAGCCGTAGGCACAGTTCGGCAGCCGTAGGCACAGTTCCCGGTAAATAAATCTAGTTTTATGACTGCACGCATCTCTTATAGGTATTCAGGAAAGATTATATTTTATGGCAGTATGTCTGAAATCTCTTAAACTTGACTATTTACCGAGTACCAGGTCTCTAACTTTCTACAATCACATTTTTTAGCTTAATTTCAACATTTAACCTACCGTAACTCGCATAATATAGGTTCAAATTTCACGGGAATCAGGTGACATACACAACATGCCTTCCAAATTTAAAATGGCCGATTCACTTTTCTAATAGTTTAAGGCTAACAAGTCATAAAACTAGATTTATTTACCCTTTTGAAACTTTTTTTTTTTTTTACCGGGAACTGTGCCTACGGCTGCCGAACTGTGCCTACGGCTGCCGGTAATCGGGTGTGATAGTACCTATCGGTGTTCTCATAGTTTGAGAATATGAGATAAACAATGTGTGTTCGTATAAGCGTTTATTTATTCTCGCTGTATTGCACTAAACATTTTAGCGA
>JAWPHD010018267.1:0-32500 GCA_037043455.1 Cyrtodaria siliqua | reverse complement strand
CATGCCGCAGCTGGCGTGTGCGGTTAGGGGTAAAAATCGTACCGTATACCGCTAATTCCGAAACTACCGGAAATAGCAGGTGCTCTGGTAATATTTTGTTTGTTTTTACCCCCGATTCATCCTTTTCACACTCCACGGTGTTGAGGCTAAAAGCTAGTATTGATCATCTTCGACGCTTGATTGTAAATACTAACGTCTTGACCCTTTGTGCAGAATTTATTTTTATAAACCGGAAACACATGTTTGTCATTATTACTTTTTATTATAGTATTTTTGACCATCCACATGTAGTTCGTCGATACAATGATGAAGGTTCCCTCTTTTTTATTAATAATTTATTGTCTTTTTACCGTTCTGTATATCTTCGATAGGATGAATGTGCGTCTGTATCAGCCAATCATAACCGATACCAGAATCTCGATAAAATGGCTCACTCGATTAAATAAAGTTGCATCTTCCTCTGAAAAAAACACAAATATCCTCTATATGAAAGCGGTAACGCTGTATAGTTGCAGTTGAACAGTGTTGACGAGTTTATATCTTATTTTAAAGAAACTAAACCGCCAATTAACGGCACAATTACACTACAAAACCGTTTGTCAAAACTTCTTCCAGGTGTTCAGGTCATAGAATAATGTATATGTGCCGATTTAAAGAGTTTTATTCACGGTTTCTTAAAATAGCCGTGATTGAATATGCTTAAAATGAATTACGAGTTGGTAACTCTTAATTCGACACTCTAGTTTAGGGTTTTGGTCTTGCCAGTTAAAGCCGTTTTTATTATTGTGTCTATAGAGTTTGGATACTCAAAAAATGTAAGTTATATAATAATTTCATTTATTTTATGATATGCAATGAAATATTGTATTTTATCAGTGAAATAGAAGTGTTATTCCACACTGTGGAATATAGAGTTTTATTTCACAGTAGCTACTGGGACTAATTTTGTTGTTCAACCATAGTTTTCCTAAAAATAAAATTGTAAAATCATAAAATAAAAACAGTGAGAAAACTTTTATATTTTCACTCATGCTTCGCATTCTTGAAAATATCAAGTTTTCTACCTTCTCGATGAAATAAAATATGTTATTCACTCCAAAACAACAAATATCCTCTCTATATATATACCTCGTCGTTAGTAGGTTTAGATATGGTGTGCATATGTTGTAAAGGTTGGCTGTTGTTGTTGGCGGGATAGCTGCTTTAAAGCTTGCATCAGCCTCTCGGGTATGAACAATTCGTTCCGCTCCGCTGCATAACTAAGACACGGAATCTTAATCATCTGCAATATTACAAAAGGATCTTACATGAGTACTCATTCATTATTTATTAAACGAGTTGGCAACATGATATAATGCGAGGCTGTTGCATAGTATCATTTTTGCAAAGGAGTTTAATAAATTCAATAATGAATGAGAACGAACGTGAGATTCTATTTATTGCATGAATTATAACGTCACATTACGTCGGAAAACGTACATTAACGTGACGTCCATGACGTCATTAACGTTGTTATACCACTAGTGGAATATCGAAAATATTGAATGGTATTATTACACTCTCACACCGCATGTTATGTGATAATTATGTTTAACACTTCACGTCTATTCAGGTTGCTGTCCTCTCTAAAGAAGCCTACCCAGTTCTAGGACTCACCCGAAAAATGTAGTAGTTTTGACTCAGCTCAAGTTACATGATAATCAGCTTGGTGTCGGCATACCCAGCATGAGGTCAATAAAATGGCAATAAATCACCTAACATGCCAGCTAATGAGCTAAAACTTTGTCCATGCAGAATTAAATGTTAGAAGTATATATCACTGCCTTATCTCTATTTGCAGATAGCATTTTATTACACCAGCTTATTTCTAAAAAATTTAATGTGCCTATCTGCTGTCACATAATTGATGCCCTGCTGTACGAAAATGGGTATTTTATTGCTCTGGGGTCAGTTAATTACAGGGATGAATGATAGAGATTCTCAATAAACAGATTCTCGGGTCAGTCTTATAACTGTACTGGTGTTCGCCTTTTCACATGTGAAGCCACTCTTGTACTTAATGGCGTAGTATGAATATAATCTATCTCAACATCTGTATTTGACATTTGGGACATTCACAAACGGAAACGTAATGAAGTTTGCAATAATCGATCAGATACGAAAGCTTTGAGTGATGACAACATGTCTCGCAAAGTTATATCTGATTTAACGTACTTTTACGGCAGTGCTTTATATTGTAAACTAGCAGTCGAGATTTTTGTGATTTAAAGTATTTTATCCGCTAAGTTGTCTTTGTGTGTATGTTTAGGCTTGTTAATTTTTTTACATTGCGCCCCCTTTTTACATAGCACGCGTATTCTTAGACATACAGCGCAGCGATTGTGTTCTGACAAATACGATGTTTACAGCGCACGTTTTCTGAGACACGCAGCTTATAGCGAACGTGTTCTGATATATGACAGAATGCGTGTGTTCTGAGAAATGCAACACCTCACACGTGTTCTAAAGTGTGCAACACAGCGCATGTGTTCCGTGAAATGCAACATAGCGCACGTTCTTTGAGAAATGCGACACTGAGCACGTGTTTTAAGGTTTATTGTATACTTTCATATTGTCCCGTTTAGTTTGCATGGAGCTAAGTGTGCAATATTCTATGATATTGCACACATTGATATTGCACCGGAACTTTTTCTCGTGCTTGCTAAGAGCCGCGAAATAGAAATAAGGAACTACTTTCAAATAAAATAACGGAATCCTTCTATAGTTTCAACAACAAAAAAACGTGTTTTTTTTCAACCTTTTATGGCAGAAATTGATAAAATATTTCAAATGGACACTCACCCACTGTTTTTTAACTTTATCAAATGGTAAACAATCTTTAGAAAATCGCTTGAAGTCATGCGACGTCGACGTCGTTTTCACGCAAAATAATCATCCACACCAAATGAAACTGAATGACAAGATAGGAATTCCATCAAAAGCTATAAAAATAACACAAATACAATGAAAAGTAATAGTTATACAACTAACATTGATCGAAAACAATATGAAAGTATACAATAAAAAGGTTATTGAATTTGTATGGCTAAATATTACTTGGAACTCGTTGTTTTGGCGCAGGACTACTCGCAAGCTCGTCGTCCTTTGCCAAAACAACTCGTTCCAAGTAATATTTAACCATACAAATTCAATAACCTATAATACAACACATGTTCTGAGAAATGCAACACACCGCACGCAGCACAGCGCAAGTGTTCTGGTGAACGTCAATAGTTGTTTTATGGGCGATATGTTAATATGTTTTTTTTGTATTTACAGGAATGTCCTACTGGTATCGTCAATGAAGAAACATTTAAAGAAATTTATGCTCAATTCTTTCCACAAGGTGGTAAGTAGTAGTAGATATAGTAATGGCTATAGTATACTTCCTTTTTATATTGGAGATTCGGGTTCAATGCCTGATGTCAAATTATAAAGATTAGTGTCCAGTGCCCAATTTCAAATTATTTTGATATTATAAATTCTATCATGTCCAATGTCAAACATTTTGATAAAGAACACTCGGTTCCAAAATATAATGTCAATGTTTTGGGGACATTTTTATATTGGAAACTATGGTCATATGTCCAATGTCGAAATAGGCTGATATTGGAGATTCGGGTCCGATGATTCGGGTCCGATGTCCAATGACAAATTGATTTAATATTGAACATTCAGTTTCAAGTCCTGTTTTAAATTATTTTGATAACTGAAACTCGTGACCGTGAAGTGTCCACTTTTTTGTATTTTTTGCGTGCACGCAATAAGAAGATAATAGTTCTTAAATGGAAGCAATACATGGCAAACATGAATGTTTAACACTATCAGTCGCCCATCGCAAAGATTCAATATTGCAAATTGAATTAAATTGAATTGAAGACTTTTATTTTAAGAGGGTAGCCCAGTTTAGTAAAATCACTAATCTTCCCAGAGGCCATCTGTACAAAGTAGCATAGTAAACAAAAGCATATAGTCTAGCGTATAGCAACACAAAGATATTGACAATAAAATGGAAACAGAAGAAATCACCAGTAATGAAAATCCTTTTTTGCTTTTTTGCTTGTTTGGTGTTTTACGTCATTTTCAACACATGTAAGATTATATATCATAGTGACGATCGATTTTCCTGGGTAGAACCAGTACTTACACCTCCCGCCATCCATAAGAATCGACACTTCCTCACTTACAAGTCGAGCTCCGAGTGGGATTCGAACCCGCAGCGGTGAGAGGCGAAGGTTTACAACGCAACGTCATTAACCATTCGGCCCCGGAGACGCTATAATCAAAACAATTTTAACCAGTGCTGTGAGGAGGTTGCAATGGTGCATAGATACACAACTTGTACATTTAGAAAGATAATTTACATCCGTTTAGATTTTAAACTTATTTATTTTACATCGATTATAACGAAAGCTATATGAACTTATTTGAATCACTCTCGATGTCTTCCTGGGTAGAACCAGTACTAAGCAATGCAGATAAAGTGTCTTGCTCAGGGACACAACGCATATGGCAATGACGGAAATCGAACCCACGACTTTTGGATCATGGGTCCAACGCTCTACCACTAGACCATAGCGCATCCGTTTTGGGGCTCAGCTACATGAAACACGAGGATTTAACGATGCACGGACTGTTTAACACGTGCATTACGACGTGTTATGCTATTAACAGTTCATTGCATATCAGCTTCGTGAACTTCTTATAGAAATAGTGCTTGAAAATACTCAAATAACAACGTTATCTAACATGTCACATGCACATCATTAACTTATTCTCTGTAGGGTATTGAATTTCTTATTTGATGACAATATTGATCTCAATGAACTAATAAGGACCCTTATTTTGCAGAGGCGTTGCAAGGTTTTCGCTATAAGCTATTTAAGACGTATTTCCACTGGTATATTCCGCCGACGATGGTTGTATGTCGCTTCAAAAGCTCGTCGAGCTTGCGTTGCTTGTTACTTACTATGTCTTGAGGTTAAATTAATTATATTAGTAGCGCAGTACTATATTACAAGTTATATTAGATAGAACATTTGTTTCAAAAACAAAATAAAATCATTTTGACACTTTTTGAGTTTAATGTAAGAAATAAAATATTTCCAGCGGGTTTATATCGTCGCATATCAATACCTGGTAGTTCATCGATACCAAGGGCCGCCGGCCTTTGTGTTTTAAGTCCCAAACACCAGGGTTTGATCTCGCACAATAAAAACCCGCTGGAAATGTTTTATTTCTTATCATACATGGAGTTTTATGTATCTTGATACACATTTTGTCGAGAGATTGCACACAATACCAACAAATTCTCACATTTCTTACATTGTATGCCTGTCTCTCAACATCAAACGAGAAGAATATATGGCTTCATCCTATTTAAATGTGTTGTTGGAACGTAGCGTCGCTTAAAATAACGCATTTCATTGCGTTGTTGTTTTGCATCTGGCGTTTAAAATGACGTCTTAACGGTTAACGTGTTTTCTGGCGTTTAAAATGACGTCTTAACGGTTTACGTACATGACGTCAGAGGTATGGTATAGCTTTTAAGACCTCCTCAATAACCAGTCAACATTGAGTATGTTAATAAGCCATGTTATATTTCAGTAATACAAAGTTGTTCCAATGGTCCTGTTCCATTTGTATCCGCTCTCATAGTGTACAATGAGCACATGACAAATGACCATGTTAAATATACGCCGCAGAGGCGCCGGTGCCCTGCGAGTTTCAGCCAGTTCGAAGCAGGGATGACCACGACG
Source organism: Cyrtodaria siliqua (assembly GCA_037043455.1). NCBI lineage: Eukaryota > Metazoa > Mollusca > Bivalvia > Adapedonta > Hiatellidae > Cyrtodaria > Cyrtodaria siliqua. Next base: position 26,702 of record JAWPHD010018267.1, on the reverse strand, counting down.
CGACTGTTAGCGGGACCGCCAGGGTTAGGGTTTCAGGGGTAGTGGGTAGGCTTTCTCGCCGTCACTCCGCCGCCCGTGGATGCAGCTCGATGAAACTTTCTATTCCCCAAGCCTGGGCGCTAACACGCAAAGATGTCCTGAAAGATTCCTGCCGACAGGGCGGAGAAACGGCCGTTACCGCGAGCGGTTAGGGTGAAAAACGGCTAATCCTAGGTTCAACGGTACATTGGGGGCTAGGGCTAGGGTTTTCCTGTTATAACTCGGCCGACCGTTGGAGCATCTCCGCCAAACTTTGCCCAATATTGTATTATATTTTCAGATTCCACGGCATACGCCCATTATGTGTTCAATACGTTTGACCATGACCGGAATGGCACCATCAGTTTTGAGGTAAATTATATTGTAGTATTGATATCACTGTATATACAAAGGCACCATCTGTTTGAGGTATATTCTAGTGTAGTATGTCTATAACATACAAACAATTCATAATTCCTTAAAGCTACTATAGCTGTATATAAGGCTAGTGGGCGTGTATCTAAAGCAAATTGGTGGGGGTGGGAGTGAGGAGAGGGGAGGGTACGTTTGGTTTACTACCAAATTCACAAGATTCTGAAATTTGGATTTGGTAATAAACCAGGCGTTAAACCGCTCCCGTTTGCCTTAGGTACATGTCCTCTAGCTTTATATACAGATATATTAACTGAACTTAATATATTAATTCGGCTATTCCTTTGTTTTCGAAATCACCTCACATGTGGTATCATTAAAAAAAGTTTTCACTCAGAAACAAAGATAACACAATATGCCAGCACTGAAGGACAACGTATCGGGTGTTGGAAATGGATGTTGTCATGTTGTCATGACAATATTGAGAAAAATATTGAGAAAATGCACATTAACAAGCCATGCTGGTATATTTGTGTTGCCACATGAGACAGTGTACATATAAAGGGGCAGAGGGAGGAAACGGTATAGAGGCACAGTTTGTTACTCTGCATTATGAATATTAAATTAAGTACATCTATTTGGCGGTTTCATGTGGGGTTTTGGTTTTCAGAAAAGGTTGAAAAGTTGCCCCACCCATACCCCCAACACTGTTTTTAGGGTAATGCCGCTGCCCCTTCGCACTCGTGAAAATATAAACTGTTCTCACTTCTCGATGAAATACATAGAGGATATTTGTTTTTTTGAGTGAATATAGGATTTATTTTCATCGAGAAGTGAGAAAACTTATATTTTCACGAGTGCTTTAGCACGAGTGAAAATATTTGAGTTTTCTCTCTTTGAGATGAAAATAAATCCTATATTCACGACAAACCAACAAATATTCTATTTATTATATACTCACAACCTGTAAATTTATATATGCAGAAAAAATATAATGCACCAAAACAATGACGTAAACAACGTAAACACCGTCAACAGTTGCATGACGTCATTTTGAGTGAAAATATATTATATTGTCACATGTGAAATATAAACAATGAAAATAAAAGGTTTATTTTTATCATACAATCCACAATTTCACTGGGAGGTATATAATAAAATCTGTTAGGCCTATTTACTCCAAAAAGACAAATATCCTTTATAGAATATTTCTGTAATAAATATTAGAATAGAATGAAGATTGCAGTTTCATCCAAAACAACTGACACACATGAACAACACCTTTGAGGCATTCAAGTTAACAAAATGAAATTGTCGTACAGTATTTACTTTCGTTTTTATTTTCTACCTTTGATTCACGTTAATAAGGGATAGCTCAACTTTTCGTACTGTTGACATTTTAAAAAATTTGAGTTCAGATCAACCCGGGGCTAGAGCGATTTTTAACTACCGTTCATGAACAATCTCAGTCAAACCGCGACTGCAATATTGTTTGCACTTTTCGTGTTCGGCGATTTCCAAACTTCCATGTCATACTCTTTTTAATGAATATATTGAATATATGAGACCGTAGACTGCGATAGTGTGTTTCATATAGCGCCGGAAAGGTGAATATTTGATTAGAATATGCATGAAGTCGGGAAGTAAAACCGACCACATGAACATAACCAATTAATATAAGACGAACCATTTTAACAGTGTTAAAAGGGTGAAAGCAGAGTCTGTATAGTGTGTTAATTTGCAATAAGGTGTTCTTGAAGAAATTGGAATCGAAATGATTCTCACTGATTGGTTTAACCGAGAAGAAATTGCAAACTAGTTTCTTTCAATGAGTTCAATGAGAACTGGAGAAACATTTGTCACTGGTGTGGATGGCACTTGTCATGTAAAGCTTAAATTTGCAACTCCTATAGCAAATGGTATGCAATAATCGCTGAGTGGCATAGACCTTTAACGCGGTTCTCAGTTGCAAAATAAAAAGTTTTTTTTTTAAATATAATATCACCATATTATGGTGTACCATATTTCCAAGATGACATGCACTTAACACGTATTGTTATATGTCGCCCAGACATACTACCGGCAGACTCGAACAAATACAAAGAGTCAAAAAAGTAAGAAGTCGTCTTGCTAATTAATGTTAATCAATGGCCAGTCCTGTAAGAAATGTTACAAAAAAGTCCACGCCGGTGTACAACCCTTTGTACCCAAAAAAGTGGCGGTGTTTTGAAATGTTTTTTTGTTTTGTTTTGTTGTTGTTGTTTTTTCTCTAAAGAAAGAGTCCGTCACTATTTAAAAAAAATAATATATATATATATACTGTGACTGCCGGAGTATCAAAACTGGGATGAAAATGTATAGCCCTGATCAAAACTGTTAAAAATTCCGCTGTATCAAAACTATAAAAAAAAAAAAAACATTTTCTGATGTTCCACACAAAGTAAATACATCAAAGTAAAGGTGGTTGGTTATTTTTGAACATGTATGTTTCAGTTAAGTTTCATTGCTGTATGCTGAACGTTTCCATAATTACCCGGAAATAATATTTGCCATGTTCACACGTTTCTGTAAGGCCTAAAAAGTGGTTTGTTTCCGCTAACCCGACCGACCTTTTTTTAGCCGCCGACCCTACGTTTTTTGTTGGAAAAAAACAACAACAAAATAAAAAATAAATTATTAGAAAAAGCCCCCGTGTCGTTGCCGGGGTAGAATACAACCACTGCAATCTCACAAACGTACTGTAACGTGCAGAGTGGTAGCACCCTCTCATTCAAATTCATTTTATCATTTTTTGTCATGCTCATTCAAGGTCTTTATCATGACACCCCGTATGCAAACGTGGAAACGTGGCTCCGTCGTAAATGGCGTGTCGACTTAATTATTTGCAGCAACTCTGAAGTTCTGCGGGTAAGAAAGTTCTACCCCATTCTCCATATTTTATCTTGATGTAAATTGAGGATGAGTCTGGCATGTTCATTCCTGTACGTTAGGCGCCATATAACCTGTCATGTGTTGGTGCGCCTTAAAACCCAATTCAGTGTTATTTAGAGGCACCCTGGAGAGGGGAAGGATAAGGATGAATCCGGTAGCCTGCCCCACTCTCAACAACAAATAGATTTCCTATGTTTCTTTAACGTGCTCGGGGTGTAGACTGATACACAGGAATGCCAAGTTTACATCCCCATCCGAAGGACCAGGTTAAGGGAAAGTATATTACCCAAGAACTCACCGACGAAACTAAGTGGAGCCAGGTCCTCCTGTTTCAAGTCCCCGCTATCCACTGGGCGATTTTAAAGCGTCTGTTGCATGTGGAAGATCGACATTTTTTTTTGCAATTTCGGCAGTAACAACGAGATAAAAACGTTCATTGTGACAGAATTATGGCTTCGAGCATCATATTCGTTAAAATAGAGAAATGTAGATAGGCATTTTTTTGGACAATAAAGCGCGAAGCCCCGAAATTAAACAACACACATTTATATTATCACTAATCACCCAAATTATTCGTATTTACGACATTATGTCGACTGCGTTCTTCATGTCCGGAGTTTACATCGTCCGGTCTGCTTCATATTTCTCAGAACGGCGTATTCAGACTTGCATCAATAAGCGTATAAATGTAAATGTCTTACTTTTTTCTTGTGAGAAGCAGCATGTGACGTCAAGACTTGAGTATGGGTAACTGGTGCATTATCCTCGGTCACCCGGCCCGCTTCTGATTTCTTCGTTACGCTATGCTACACGGATCGAGAACCAGGGCCTGGGTAAAATTAGTCTCGGCCAGCTAGACCGTATCATGCATATATCTTACTTGCAGATATCGGTCTGGGCAGATAAGGCCAATTAAAGCGCCCACTAGCGATTAGTCCACTTTATTCGAGCGTTTTTTTCACGTGCATAAAGTTGACGTTTGCGTGATGTCATGTTGTAAATAAACGTACAACGTCAACTGTTGATGCACCTGTTACCATTTTTGACGTCACATGCTGCTTCTCAAAAGTTGAAAGTAAGAAATTATTATGAAACCAATTTAGAAATAAGTGTTTTGAAAGTCTCGTTGAATTTCTGAAAATCTCGCCAAAATCGCCCAAAACGAGAGGGCGATTTTAAACGTCGTAGTTTCCCCAGGCCCTGGTTCTGGATCCGTGTAGCATAGCGTAACGAAGAAATCAGAAGCGGGCCGGGTGACCGAGGCTAGGGGAAAATAGGACGCTTAAAATCGCCCTCTCGTTTTGGGCGATTTTGGCGAGATTTTCAGAAATTCAACGAGACTTTCAAAACACTTATTTCTAAATTAATTTCATTATAATTTCTTACTTTCAACTTTTGAGAAGCAGCATGTGACGTCAGAAATGGTAACAGGTGCATAAATAATTGACGTTGTACGTGTATTTACAACATGACGTCACGCAAACGTCAACTTTATGCACGTGAAAAAACGCGCGAATAAATCGGACTAATCGCTAGTGGGCGCTTTAATTGGCCTAATCTGCCCAGACCGATATCTGCAGGTAAGACATATGCATGATACGGTCTAGCTGGCCGAGACTACTGGTGCATCAGCGACTGACGTTAAACATGACGTCATGCGATATTGTAACGTCATGACGTCAACGGTCATGTGCGTAAACATGTGTTAATTGCTTTGGTCTACAATGTTTGCCAGTCTGGCAATGGGGAATGGGATGTGGGTATTTTCAGATACACATCTCATTCTGTGACAGTTTACTTACCTAATTAATGCATTCTAAAATGAAATAAAAAGTCCGGAGGATCATGCCTCCACGCCCCCAACTATAGGCCTATGCTGTCATTTGGGCCTAGCTATGTTACTGTACATGTAGTCCGGAGTAAACTTATGTAATTCATGATAAATTAATAATTACAAAGTATTGAGCATCGCCCGAAGCGAAGCCCCGAACATTAAATAAAACAATAATATTTTGGTAAGCTTCGTGAAGCGAAGCACACAGGCCATGATTCGTCCTCCTCTTCAATTTCGTAGACATTTTCAATTCGCACGAAGCGAGACCCCGAACATTAAAAAATTCATGAATCACATACTGCCATAAATGTTATAACACTTTTATGACAGTGTGGTAAACATGGTGAAATGGTGCTGTAAACGCCAAAATAATGCCGAGCGCAGCGAGGTGTAGGCCTATAACAACAATTTAACAAGATGTGTGTATTTCACAAAAGGTTTAATAGTCCCCGTCATCCAAACACACGCAAGATGATTTCGAACGCAAACGAGCGTCCGGTCTCAATTTCATTAAAATGTTTAAAGGAATATTTTAAATACCGCTTCATAATTTATAAAGGGGCTGGCGTGGCCCTATAGACAACCGCTGAACTTGAAATCCGTTGAACCCGGGGTAAAGCCTCGCCATCGCCACTGAGTTTCGTCTTTGTGTTCTTCAGCAAGACGCTTTTCATTAGCCTCGTCCGTTGGATGGGGACGTAAATTGCGAGGTTTTGTATATTGGAGTATATATCCTCCAAGCACGTTAGTTTAAAGAACTATATATAAGAATATATTCGTTATCGTATGTCAGGTTCCAGATTCCTGTGTGTGATCTCCTCTCTCGAATAACGAATAATGTGTTGATGAGTCATTAAACAACATTCAATTCATACCTTACAGATTGAATTGGCTTATCCCCAAATAACAAGGGCGAACCAGAGGCTATCACCAAAACCATCACACACCTAAAATTCGACAAGCAATGTTAGCCTATGCTTGTCAGATTTTAAGGGCCTCGCACAGGGTCATTATCATAGGATTTAGCAATTAAATGTTTTCAAAATGCACTTCGGTAAGAGTAAGGGTATGGGCCTATACACGTATCATTCCCCTCTCTCAGGGGCGGCTCTAAATAATCTATAATGTTTTGATGAGCCGCTAATGGCATTCATATTAAATTCTCTGATAATGATATGCATATTTAATTTGAAATGAAACAACAGGCCTAGATATATCCTTTATTTAAATAAAAATTGACAACATATATAAATCATTCATCCAGTTTTATTAAACCAATATAAATAATTGTGAATTTCACACACTTCGCTGTACTCTCCTTCTCCCCTAGCTTGACCCCTGAAATATTAATATTATGTTCAGAATTGTCCAACATTTTTTTCCAGCAGCTGTGCTGCAATTTCTTGTTTTTGCAATTTCGGCAATAACAACGAGATAAAAACGTTTATTGTGACAGAATTATGGCTTCGAGCATCATATTCGTTAAAATAGAGAAATGTAGACACACCTCGGGAGTAAACAAAATATGTGCTACACCAAATGATCGAAAAATAATCGATGTTTTTATCGAAAACCACGAGGACGAGAGTGCGTGTGTCGGTAAGCCGTGTGACTTCACAGTGTCGGTGTGAGTCGACCTACGGGCAGAGCCCCAGATAAGATGCGTATCCGCGTAAAATATCCCTAAAAGTATTAAAAAACGCATGATTCAAAATTTCACGCGTACCAAATACCCACTGACAATTTGATTCACGCATAAGGTCAAAATATGACGCGTATCGGCCTTTATTATTGAAAGAAATGAAAACCCTGAAATCTGTAGCACGCTTGCTTAAACATGATCCAACAATTAAGCAAGCACTTAGCGATGCTGATAACACGAGTTGTCGTTCTTTTCGAAAATGTCGGCAAAACAGAAAAAAATATGGATGTTTTTTCAACCATCGGCGGTACTAATATTGAACCCCAAAAACAATTGTAAGGCAAATATTAATTGATTTAGTTGATAGTGTATGCGTGAAGAAAAGTCACGACGGTCACTTTGAAATGTTGCTGTTACATGTAGATTTGATTGAAAAGAAAAGTTTAAATATTTATAGAGTTATGTATGACTTACAAGTGTAGGTTTCAACAGTTGGAACTACATGGCAATTTGTTCGACGTCATACGATAACCTGCATTGTGCTGTTATGTCCTCTGTAATAGTCTTATAAAGTCTAGAATTGAGTTGAATTGGGGTTTTAAGGCGCACCAACACATGAAAAGGTTATATGGCGCCTAACGGGCATGAGCATGCCAGGCTCATCTTCCATGTACATCGAGATAAAATATGAAAAATGGGCCTAGAACCTTTTCACCCTGAACTGCAGAGTTGCTGCAAATTCTATCGTAGAAACTCCATTTACGCTGGAGCTACGTTATTGTTTTTCTGCCACTGCTCTTCTGATGCGAGCGAGATAGCACCTGAAACAATGCAGGGATCATGATGAAGACCTTTAATGAACATGAACAAAAAATGATAAAATGAACATGAATTTGGGGGGATTCTACCGCTCTGCCTAACCCTCTGCCTACCCCTCCATAGTCTAGACACAGTTTACCCCTTAGTTCTGATTTTAGGGAGAAAATATTTCTATGATTACCCCTCACCTACGGTGAAAATCAGATTTTACCCGTCAAGTTAAAATTTGAGGGGTGATCACTACTGGGGTCCGAAAAATTATCTGGGACTCTGCTACGGTCATGAAAATTCAGTTTATGGATCAACATCTGTGGACACAACTAGTCAGGATCAGCCAACAACATATCTAGACATTCAGTTATCTGTTGGGGATATTGCCAACTTTGGTATTACAGCTGCAGTAAAGGCTGTAGATGCCTTCCAGGTCCTGATGGCAAAGGGCAGGATGTTCCCTACACAAAAAAAAAACTAGGTATACAGTCAAAGAAATTAGGATTTTTGTTCACTAGCCCGAATTATTATTTAATCATTTGGACTATTACAATTTGCATAAGCCCGACAGCGGCTGAGGTAGTAATTAATAATATAATTTATATTTAATATTAATAATATATTTATATTTATTACTGTTTTAACATATTGAGAAACCAAAATAATTCAGGACTTGTGTCCATTTTTTGGGACTTGTGACAATTTTTTTGGGACTAGTCACTTTTGACAGGGTGACTAGTCCCAGACTAGTGGCTAAAACAATATTTGTACAGCCCTGCAGCCTATTTTCTCGCTGTCAAATGGCTGATTTAAATGCATTTGTGATGTACAACATCCTTACCAGCTATTTAATAATTGTCGGGTTCAAGCATTTTGCTCTATAATATTATGAGTTGGCAACTTTTAATTCACTGATCATATATATGCATAGTTTGCTAACAAAATAACAATATAATCTGTAGCAGTGGCGTAACTTTTTTGTATTGATTCAGACATATTAAAAGATTCACAAATTTGTGAAAAATGCGGGTGGGACATATGAGGCCGTACGTAGCTTTGTATTACGGACGACCAGAGAACCCGCGAAAAGTGGCTTATTACGAATTCACCCTTCATTAACCATTGGAAAACTCATTATGTCTACTTTACGATAAAGCATGTGGTGGCTGTAAATTAAGGTGTACGTCTGGTTAATTAGGAGGATGGTAGAGTCAAAAGTTAATTATTTAGGCGTACAAATATGAGGTTATTTCTCGTCTACGAGGTGCGTTCAATGTATCTATCATTGGCAATACTACGTGTTTAGTTTTGTTATCATAATCTCTCAAAGCATTAATTCCCTTAACAGAATCACACTTTTGCAATCCAGCTACCAATGACGTAAATGTTTCAAAGTAGTCTCCCCTTGGTATAGAAAATTGCCTTTCCGAATACATTTCTTGAAGCATAACATTTCCTAGAGAGCCTTTTTCTTCAGCAAAGGTATAAAAGTCGAACTGGCTATATAGATGGCACGGCTGGTCTTGTAACGTCTCGGTTTTGTTCTTATCTCCTCCATTGACAACTGTGAGCTCGACTTGTCAAGTGGGAAAGAGTCGATTCTTACGGATGGCTGGAGGTATACTGTACTGATTCTACCCAAGAAAATTGGGGTGGTCTGCCACTAACACAAAAAAAATCGAACGTCACAGGGGGGTTTTTTTGGCTGTTTTTATAGCTGAAATTCGGTCATATTCCCAATGCCAAAACATATCTTTTTTTTCTTAAAGAGGAAAAAATTCCCAATTTAAAAAAAAAAAAAAAAAAATTAAATGTGCCAATCCAATGATTGTGGTTCAAATGTTAAATAAATGCTTCTGTTTATCTTGGTGTACAGAAAATAGGTATTAAAGATATAATTATGAAAGGAATAGTTTACTTTATATTTTTCCGAATTTTATTAAAAATCGCGCTTAAATTCCCAATTTTATGAAAAATCGCACTGAAATTCCCAACTGAGAAGGTATGGGTTATGTTCCCAAAAAATAGGGAAAAAAAACTGCGTCATATATGTCTTAACATGTACTTAGCATGACGTAAAAGACCATTCAAACAAACAAACAAATCCCCCATTGCCACACTTTTAAATTGAATTATGGAGTTGTCAGCTCTAAAACCAGTCAACTATTCGGGTTTGGGGTGTATGGGGATTTAACTGAGTGTAAGTAAATAAGCGCATATGCGTTATATAACGCAGGTGCTATGTCTGGTGTAATTGCTTTTTTGTTTAAATCTTTGGTATAGTTTCTTTAGAGCAGACAGAATTAGCTATTTCCAGTGGTGTAATACATCTTGAGACTGTATGGGAATGTCAATTAAGTTGAACAAACAGACCCAGCTGACTCACCGCATATAAGATTAAGGAATTAACGAAGAAAGGATGAGACTGAAATATAACACAATGAATGAATGGTGTTTTACGGCACGTCGACACATAAATAGGTCATATTATGCGCAAACACTGATGAAAGATGAAGAAATGAAGTAGTAATTAAAAATTAATGTAAATATATAAAGATAAAACTATTTACAAATAAGGGATGATATAGTAGTAATATAAACTATATATGTAAATCAACAAATGCCCTTCAGCGGGTATATAAATAAGTTAATATATATATAAGAACATATTATAATGATTTATATAGTCTGATTTCTTTCAGGAAATCTACAACAAGACTAAAATCTATAGTATCAAATAACTCTTTCAAAGGCACGTTTAACTTACATTTACAGAAACAGATTATGTTGCGAAAAAGGAATAGATGCTATACAGATACACAAGCTGGCATAATGGCAAAATGCAAGTGACATTTTCAGATTGCCAGTTAACTTTTCAAGTACAGGCAAAAATTTACAAGTGCATCAAAATACCTTATATATGTGTTTAATTTAGAATACCATGTCTGCCTTTTTTTGAAAAATGTGCTTTCATATCAATGGTGTTTTAATATTTTTAAGTTTTCCTGATATGTCTGTATTTGTATGACACATATGGAATCTAGCATGTTTGTTAATGATGGATCATCTTGTACTTTTTACTTATTTGTTACATATTTGTACTTACACACACACACACACACACACACACACACACACACACGCAACCGTAGAAATTGCAAGTAACTTTTTCGTTTTGCCAGTTACAAAAAATGCTACTGGTGAAATGTTGCCAGTCCAAATTGTTGCTAAATTTGAGTCATGATACATGTTATAGGGATATATCGTTTTGATTTATATTCGTTTATGACATCAAAATGCGATGTCTTGACTTGGTTGTATGTGACGTTTGATGTTTGTCTGTAATCATGTCTTGAAGTGCCCTTAATGATTTATTCTCGTGTTGCTCTGGCGTGTGCCCAGTCATTGAGTACTTGCTTTATGGCTTTCTATTTTTTTTAATTCATATATACATGATCATCTTTGTGTTATATTGCCTATTAATGCTGCCTACCGTTAGTTTGTTAGAGGATATAGCCTGGCGGGGATTATTTATATTATACTGTCCTGTTTTATCGGGATGACAATAGGGTAAGAGTGCGGTTTGGTGCACCCTAGAAATCTCTTTTGTTTGCCACTGACCGTCCCAAATTGTCAACCCTTTTACGGTGATGTCATATACCTTACTTTGTATATATCCTTGTAATTGTTGTTTGTTTTGATGCGTGTTTTGGGTGACGGTGGTCCTATCTTTCCTATTCGACTTTTATAGTAGTAAGTAAGTAAACTTTATTAATACAAAAGACCATATGGCCTATCAGTATACAATACAAAACACATCATATTTATAATTTAACAGTCAATGGCTTGCTGGCATAATTTTTACCTGTATATAAAATCAAACATAGTGATTATTTTGTAGTATTTGCAATGTTAATATCTGTCACGTGTGTGTATATTATAATTATCATATTTTTGTAATGATGAAAAACTGTAATAGTTTAAGTCAATAAAAGTATCTATCTATCTATCTATATGTAATATATTCATTATTGTCCATATGGTGAATACACGAGTGTTATTTTATAATTAAATATATAGATAGTTTATTAATATAAAAAGCCTTATGCCTATCAGTATGCATGGTTATACAACTAAATTAACGAAATGATAACAATAATTATAATAATAGATATCCCAATGCATTATGACTACTCAAAACTAGTTAACCTCATAATCTAGGTTAGAGTGCTAGTCAACATTACATGCAAATATACAATTCTACCTTTCCTATTCGACTTTTATATTTACTTTTGAAAAATATTATATCTTTTTAACTCAACAAAATTATTTGTTTTCACAACTTCAACGTGAATGATTATGGAGTTGTTGACAAAACCAAGTTTACACGCACGTTACATAGTGATGTACCAATTAATCGATTGTAACTGATCATCCGTTACTTAGGCATCCGATTATATTGATCGATTATGAAAGTGAAAGCACATAATGTTCAAAATAGAAATAATCATGATTTTCAGGAGAGAACACTTGTGAAAATGAACATATAAAGAAATAAACAAATTTATATCAATTAGAATTATTTTGCTGGTGAAATGGCAATGGCAGAGAGAATACATGCTTAGTCAGAAATAATTCTAAGTTCAAGGCCTCAAACTCAGATTATCATACACATGTTATGCTTCATTTTGACTAACCATTTATAACCGATGATTGATCACTTACATCCAACCGATTGTAACCGATGATCGATTGTAAATTTCAACCGATTGCCCATCACTATGCACATATCGCTCTCCGAGTGTCTTCCGGACACAAGTACGCTCAATTTGGGTTTTGCGAAGAAACAACCCTGTAACTTTATGTTTTATGTTTCGATGGCATTACTTTAGTATTTAAGACTTCGGAATTGTGCATTGGCAGCAGTACTGTTTTATTACCAGTATTAAATAATTAATGGATGTTAAGTGCCTACTATATATCATGAGCGTTACCTTTAGGTCGATTATCACTAATGCATTTCCCATAAGCTTACATTATAGCATTTTGGCCTACAATCCTTATTCCTAAATCCCATTGGAGGAAAAAGAAATTAACTTTTCTTAAAGGACTATCCTAGATACCATCAAAAATGACAAGCAAATAAGGGTTAATGTAATTCTTTCAGTCTGTAATAGTTCACTGAAGATGGGCACGCACAAAATGGCAGTAAATAAATTTTACTTTTTGCAAATATACACCCATTACAATTTTATCAATAAAAATGCCAATTTCAGTCAAAATATACTTAATACTCATTTAGAATAATTATGTTGACTGATAGTGTCATTTTTATAATAGTTTGATGTTTTATGTGGATTTTTTATGATTTGTTTACTTTAATCCAATCAGAATATACCTTACAATCTGACTATATGCCCTGATAGTTTAGCATTTCTTTTTGAATTTCTGGACTAGCTTGTGTAAGTCTATCCGATCTGTATTTACTTATATGTTCTACTTTTTTTTCTGTTACCAGGAATTTCGTTGCAATTCCAGAGAGGTCGAACGCATCATATAGTGGTCATTTATAGTTTATACATGGCATACTTGGCTATCGATTTTGTTCGCCCTTTTGGGAATGGTACCGGTACCCATTCAATTGGGAAAATTCGCGTTGTTTTGATTTAAATCGGGAAATTTTCACTATCAAACAAAAACAGATATTGTATGCTTAAATACCTTGCAAACACATTACCATCATACGTTACCTTGTAGTATTTCATTACCCTCACCCAAAACAATCTATTTCCCCCACCCTTTTTCTGTTATTTTTTGGATTAAACATTTTTTCACTCCAACTGGGATAATAACATACTTTTTGCCATTGCGAATGGTACCGTTTTTCTGTACCACTTATATAAGGGTGAAAGAAACGCTGCCTTTTTATTTGCAGGAATTTGTGATGGGACTGTCTGTGTTAGCCCGAGGAAGTCTACCTGAGCGGTTGCAGTGGGCGTTTAATTTATACGACGTTAATGGTGATGGTATCATAACGAAGGACGAAATGATGGACATCGTAGGGGCCATATATGAACTGATGGGACGGTTTACTCAACCCCCTGTCTACGAGTATAGCGCGAGAGACCATGTAGATAAAGTATTTTCGGTATGAAATAATTCCTCAAATATAGGACTTGTTGTTTGTACATTAAATGTACAATATATAGTGAGAATAGTTCTGGTTAATAAACAAATTTAAAACTCCGCATGAATATAACATAATATATTTCGATCCTGGTGCGTTGTAATGGACGCCATCATGAGCTATATTTATAGTAACAAGGGAATACCAACATCATGTTGAGACACTCGGTGGTTTACACGACAAAGAAATATAAAGTCTGATCCCATTTATGAATTTTAAAACCTAAAAGTGTTTCGTTGCTTCCAGGGGATCCCTTTTTCAGTAATTAGTGTATTTTGTATGTAATAGTTATTGACTGTAGTAATTAGTGTATTTTGTATGTAATAGTTATTGACTGTAAATGTCATGTTTGGTACAATCCGTAGACTTACAACGCATAGCCTCTGCTTGTTTATACAGCAACAATTCATAATTTTCCATTGCAGAGATGTTGAGATTTTATCTTGTTTTCAGCAGGTGATAACATTTGTGTTACTCGGTGTTTATGCTTAGTTTCTATAGTAAAATTTTAAAAAAAATGGCATATAAAAATACGATAATTTTCAAGATTTTGATTTTGAAAGATACATATTTTGAATCAATTTTCATGACATATGCAGGGTTTTGAATCATATAGAATTAACAAACATAAAGTTGAAACTCGTAATTCGTTATTTAATTATAAATATAACGTTTGTACATGTATTTCAGAAAATGGACCTAAACAAAGATGGCGTGATATCATTTGAAGAATTCATGGATACATGTAGAATGGTAAATTAATAGCAAGATAATACATAGTTCCGATGTTTGCTCGTAGCTCCACTCATTTCATTTGCATATGAAATTCTTTATTAATTGGTAAAATTAAAAAGCTCATTAAAAGATGGTCATTGAATGCTACCTTTCCTGTTCGACTTTTAGATCTATTTGATCATGTCTTTTAAGCTACCCAGTTTCAGCACTTATTCAAAAGTTGAGAAATTTCTAGATAGATAATGGTGAAGTTACTATATGTTCTATACAGTTCTAGGACATCTAGGACTCACCCGAAAAATGTAGTAGTTTTGACTCAGCTCAAGTTACATGATAATCAGCTTGATGTCGGCATACCCAGCATGAGGTCAATGAAATGGCAAGAAATCACCTAACATGCCAGCTAATGAGCTAAAACGTTGTCCATGCAGAATTAAATGTTAGAAGTATATATCACTGCTCTATCTCTATTTGCAGATAGCATTTTGTTACACCAACTTATTTCTAAATTTTTTAAATGCGCCTATCTGCTGTCACATAATTGATGCCCTGCTTTGCGAAAATGGGTATTGTATTGCTCTGGGGTCAGTTAATTACATGGATGAATGATAGAGATTCTCAATAAACAGAGATTCTCGGGTCAGTCTTATAACTGTATATGAAAAGTCCATGTCTGAATGACAGTTAGACTGACATATCCGTAAGTTCCCACAAACATTGCTGCATTTTGTAATCTGATGTCTGATTGTAAAGGCGAATAGGTAAGAGAAACCATTGGTTAGTGCATAAAATACACGTCTAGGAAAGGCGAGACGATTTTTGATATACGCCGACGTGTGCGCTTGACACTTTTATGTGTGGACTCTCCGCAGAGACACTCTGCGCTAGAGACTTAAACAGTCCATTTAAATTGATATACTGAATTTTATAAGTGTACAACTTGCCTAAAGTGAATAATTTTTAGATAATTATTTGTTATCCATTTAATTTACTCTTTTTGGTCAAACGCAATGAGACGTCATGGCATGCATCTATAAATGTCCGTATGTAAAAAAAAAAAAAAAGCACCACAAACGTCAAATAAATGAGACTAACCATTGGTCAGCTAGCTACTTACCATTAATTATTGTATTGTATGTTTGTTCTTTTTCAGGATGAAAATATAGTACGGGGGATGACTCTATTTGACACTGTTCTCTAGCATATCACAGTTCCATGTTTATCATTGTCAACGTACCTTTGATTTTACTTCGTTATGGACGACAGAAAAAAAAGCCACGATGCGCTGGAGACGACTTCAGTCATTGTTATATGCAAGTAATTGCTAATTATGACTAATTATGGCACGTCTAGACGGTGATGGTGAAGTAAAAAAAAAGAGTTTTTCTAACCAAAGATTCGAACATGTTTGTAAAATGCCCCAGAGATGTTTCAATATGTACGTTTATTGGTGTTATAACGTCTGGTTTGTAGTACGCGGTGAGCTATTACAACACCGTATAACCACCAGGGACAGAGGTGCGTCAGATAAACAGGAGATGCTGAAACGTTCCATTTGTGTGTTACGGGAAGCGGGTGTTTTGGGATCCAATATCCACATCACGGCAATTGTTTTGTGATTCATGTTAATTTTAAATCCATTATCATCCATGTCAACCAGACATCCCATTATTGTACATAGTATCATGATTGATTTTAAGTTTTCTACTAATCATAGTGTTGTCACGATGCCTCATGAAGAGTTTTTGCCATGTACATATGAACTATTTACCAATGATATTAGTGTTTCAAAAAAAAAAAGGTAATTTTTATTTATACGATTTTGAGGGACATCGGTTGTATGCGATGAGGTTCATATTAATTAATGTTATGCTCTGTGACACGGCATTAAACAGTCACACATAGTAGTTTGTTTTAAAACTCATTTTAAATTGACATTAAAAATATGGAGTGGGCGAGTGTGTTGAGATTTAAAAGTAAAGATATTATATGAGTAAATACTGTTACACTTTTGACAAAATCGCATAATGTTAACGCTCTGCTGTTAACTTAAATGAAGGAAAATCCGTTCATTAGATAGGACGCTTCAAGTCCATTTCTCTACCGTCTGAGCACCGAATTTTCTCTACTGTCCGTGCACCTTTTTCTAATGGTATGTTGACCTGGCCGTTTTTAAGAAAATCGTTTTTATTCGCACCATTTCCTTCCATATTGTGCCCTCTGTTGAGTTTAAAGGGATACACGGCAATCTTGAAGATTTTATCAAGCACCAAAATAAACTTCTCGATTTATTTAATTCGTTTTGACTTTAAACCTGCTTGCATATATTTAAATACAATTTTGAGTTTCATTTTTCTGCTTATGCTAACATAGGTTTAAATATATTATTGATGCAGTATAATCATCAGTTACAGGTTTAAATATATTATTGAGGCAGTATAAATCATCAGTTAATTTAAAATATATTATTGATGCAGTATAAATCATCAGTTAATGTTATGCAAACGCAACTCGTTTTCTATTCTTATAATTAATATTAATGATTGAACAATGCAAGCTACTTAAAGAAAACTATCGGGACACCAGGAGTTTTTAAAAAATCAAGATTGTTGTGTGTCCTTTTAAGGATAATCAATTTGGTAACGTTAATAAGGATATGTATGTGAATATAAATCGGAGAATCTGGATAGCTCTTGGAAAGCACATGGCGTATCGGCGAACAAGCGGACAATTAAAGGGAAACAAGGCAATCCTGATTTTTTTTAAGTCTCGGTTTGTCTACATAACTTGCATATTTGCAAGACATTATCAATAAGTATTTATATTGTTTAAATCAAATTAGTTGTTGTACCTTACTTATTGTTGATTATAGTACACCAGCACTATATTTAACACTACTTATTGTTGATTATAATGCACCAGCACTATATTTAACACTACTTATTGTTGATTATAGTACACCAGCACTATATTTAACACTACTTATTGTTGATTATAATGCACCAGCACTATATTTAACACTACTTATTGTTGATTATAGTACACCAGCACTATATTTAACACTACTTATTGTTGATTATAATGCACCAGCACTATATTTAACACTACTTATTGTTGATTATAGTACACCAGCACTATATTTAACACTACTTATTGTTGATTATAATGCACCAGCACTATATTTAACACTACTTATTGTTGATTATAGTACACCAGCACTATATTTAACACTACTTATTGTTGATTATAATGCACCAGCACTCTATTTAACACTACTTATTGTTGATTATAGTGCACCAGCACTATATTTAACACTACTTATTAATGATTATAGTGCACCAGCACTATATTTAACACTACTTATTGTTGATTATAGTGCACCAGCACTATATTTAACACTACTTATTGTTGATTATAATGCACCAGCACTATATTTAACACTACTTATTGTTGATTATAGTACACAAGCACTATATTTAACACTACTTATTGTTGATTATAATGCACCAGCACTATATTTAACACTACTTATTGTTGATTATAGTACACCAGCACTATATTTAACACTACTTATTGTTGATTATAATGCACCAGCACTCTATTTAACACTACTTATTGTTGATTATAGTACACCAGCACTATATTTAACACTACTTATTAATGATTATAGTGCACCAGCACTATATTTAACTATACTTATTGTTGATTATAGTACACCAGCACTATATTAACACTACTTATTGTTGATTATAGTGCACCAGCACTATATTTTACACTACTTATTGTTGATTATAATGCACCAGCACTATATTTAACACTACTAATTGTTGATTATAGTACACCAGCACTATATTTAACACTACGTATTGTTGATTATAGTGCACCAGAACTATATTTAACACTATTTATTGTTGATTATAATGCACCAGCACTATATTTAACACTACTTATTGTTGATTATAATGCACCAGCACTATATTTAACACTACTTATTGTTGATTATAGTACACCAGCACTATATTTAAGACTACTTATTGTTGATTATAGTACACCAGCACTATATTTAACACTACCTATTGATGATTATAGTACACCAGCACTATATTTAACACTACTTATTGTTGATTCTAGTACATCAGTACCATATTAACACTATGGTAAAAACAACTCCATTTTTTATTACCTCAATTTTAAATTAAGCAAGCCGGTTTAAAGTAAAGTGATTCCGGTTTAATAAACTGTTTGAATGGTGGGTTACGTTATTTTAGCACATACTAAATCAATGTGCTGATATAGAGAATATTATGTCAGTGCCTTTTACTATCAAGTTTATTAGGCGAGGCTCAGAAAATGAAGAACGGCGAGGCTCTCCCAAGCCATTCTTTGTTTTCGTGCCGAGCCTAATAAACTTGATAGTAAAAGGCACTGACATAATATTCTATTTATCATTTAGATTATCCACATTATCTATATGAATTACTATTATTACCTATTTCTCAGAATGTTACGCTTATCAAGGACGCCGCCATGAGGGAATCCGCATTGATTTGCTCTATTGGTCATTGCCTAATAAAGCAAAATTTAATAGGTCACCCCTTTATTAGGCAGAAAAGTGCATATCTGCATGATAAATATTTGTAATGGTTGGCACTTCAAGGTTGACATGTGTCCCTCTAGGATCCACCATTCGCCTGTGCTAGAGGCTAGTATGGTTCTTATCGTTGTACTCGTCACATGCGTTAAAATATTCCAACTTCGATCTATTCCGTGTGTTTTTTTCCCTCATAATGACACGTGTCATTTGTTAATTTAACATATTTACATCAATAATTAGTATTTGTTTGTTTGTTTAATAAGTGAGTGAATGAATATCCATTGACACCATATTAGTGTATGGCATTTACTTCGAAAATATCAGTATAGTTGACCTATTGGTAAAGCTAGCTCTTGTAAAGTATTATACCCAAACATGCCGAACAGCCATACCCGCGTCTTGTTACTATATGTAACTGGCAGCCCACGTAAATATCCCAGTACACTATACTAGTGGTATGTGGCGCTATGTGTTAACTAGGATCTCGCATTCGTGCTAAATTATTAATGAAATAAACTCGTTGGCAAAAATGCTATGATCGGCAAGTTCTTGCATCATATCGTATTTTCCAATTCGTTTAATAAATTAAATAATAAAATGAGCACTCATGTAAGATCCTCTATGTAGAGATTGAGTGGTTCTTTATTAAAATATCGATGGTTATTATAGTAAGGTGTATTAAAATACCGATGGTTTATATTAAGTTATATTAAAATATCGATGGTTATTAACTATATTATATAGAGTTTATTTAACATTGGTGAAGTGATACGGAAATAATTCCCGAGTGAGAAAGATTCTTGCGATATAGAAACGAGTGCGTTTTCGCAAGAATATTTCTCACGAGTGACGAGTGAATTATTTTCCGTATCACGACAAAAATGTTAATTAAACTATATAATATATATTCTGTGATGAATTTCTTTCCAATCGTCTTTGACACAAGTATTCCTTCTTTTGTCACTCATTTGGTGACGTAATATCGTGACGTCTAGCGTTTAATCATAACATTTGGCTACTGCGCTATCAGTTGAGGAAGGGATATGTTATAGATTTTCTCAAACTGGGAAATTTCTATAATTTATCACAAAATATATAATATATTAAAATATCGATGGTTATTATATATATATATATACTGAAAGGAAAAAGAAACGCAGGGTGCGTATTTCCGCTATATATTGTATGTTTAATATGCTACTGCTAATCAAATGGTACAGGGCGACATTAGGCCTGTCCTTTTAAAAAGAAGGTTTAAACAGCACTGAACACACCAATGGTTACCCCTTTAAAGTTTCATTATCGTCAGAATGCGCATTTGGCTCAAGCAGGTGAGCAAACTTAGGCTTTAAATGTTGCAATCACTTAACATTAAATAAAGTAACGGAACTGGCTCAACTTTTCAAAGAGGAACTTCAGCATTTATGAATTTCTTGTTAACGTGTACTGTGATTAAAACGTCTACAACATCACAGTTGTGTCCTTTCTCTAACTAACTGCACTTTTTTTTTTACAAAACATCTTGGGATTTCCTTGGAATATATATGGAATTAAGTGTGCAGTATATGCAATATATAGCGGAAATATGCACCCTGCGTTTCTTTTTCCTTTCAGTATATTAAGATATATTACAATTCGATGGTTATTATATATGTAGGTATATTAAAATATAAATGATTATTATATTAAAGGGAGTACATCAGGCTTTTGAAAGGGGTCTAGGGGTCTGACTTAAAATTGACAAATAATGATATTTCCTATTTTGAAGCGCCTAAACATAATAAATGATCCTAAAAATAACCACTTAGTTACAAGGAAATTCATTCTGTACAGTAATAAGTGCTATCCTAGGTTACGCACCAGAGTTAATTTCAGCATTTTACGCCCGATTCCGTCCTAGCTATGTAGTGCATTCGAAGTTTAAATCTTAACAATATGGTTCGAACAACATATTTTGATTGATATAAGTGTTTTATCAAGAATTGTAACATTTTAATAATTTAAGATTTTCTAGAAAAATCCTGATGTACTCCCTTTAAGGTATATTACAATATCGAGATATTACATTAAATTAGCAACGTTATATATTAATATATGGAGTGGTTACTATGTTAAGATATCGACGATTACTATACTTTTGCACATATATGATAAGATTAGCACGGATACCCGGTATCCAGACTGTAGTACAGATATAATGATGGGTCATGGATCAAGGCTAGCGTACAGGAATGATACGGTTCGTACTGATGCCAGGACCCATACTTGTACAGAATGTTTCAGGTTCATACTGATGCCGGGACCCAGACTTGTGCAGAAAGTATCAGGTTCATGCTGATGCCGGGACCCAGACTTGTGCAAAAAGTATCAGGTTCATACGGATGCCAGGAACCAGACTTCTGCAGAAAGTATCAGGTTCATACGGATGCCAGGAACCAGACTTGTGCAGAAAGTATCAGGTTCATACGGATGCCGGGACCCAGACTTGTGCAGAAAGTATCAGGTTCATACGGATACAAGGAACCATACTTGTGCAGAAAGTATCAGCTTCATGCTGATGCCGGGACCCAGACTTGTGCAAAAAGTATCAGGTTCATACGGATGCAAGGAACCAGACTTTTGCAGAAAGTATCAGGTTCATACGAAGACTTTTGCAGAAAGTATCAGGTTCATACGATGCCAGGACACGGACTTTATAAAACGTACTGGAATTATAAGGTTCAGATTGGTGCGGGGACCCATGCTAATGTACATGAATGGTACTGTTCGCACTGGTGTCGGTATTTGAGAGAGAAAAAATACTCGTGTTTATGTTGGCTAATGATAATTAATCTGCAAATAATAAGTTTATTATCACTTTAAGTCAGCCGTTTGATCTATTGGAGGAAACTATAATAGTTTGATGTGTGAACGTGAAACTATTGTTACGATGGTATATGTACACTCATTACATTTGAAAACGCAACACTTGGTATTTTTTGAATTATTAGAGTGGAATTGAAAATGCAAAATGCCTTTTAACTGAAAAAAGTTGATAAAATATTTTGCAACTGTTTATCGCCATATGTTAAAGGGACACGTGGCAGTCTTGATGTTTTAAAAACTCACGGCGTCCCGTTAGTTTTTCTCTTCACTTGCATTTGTTCAATCATTAATAGTAATTGTTAGAATAGTTCAAACAAATTATTTTTAAATATTACTAACTTTTTATAATAGTGCATCAATAATATGTTTAAAAATTTGGTGAAATAAGGAAGAAAATTGAAATCTCATTTTTTTTATTTAATCATATGCAAGCAGTAAAACTCACGATTGTCATGTGTCCCTTTAACCTTTGGGACAAAGAAACTTGTGTACTAGTTAACATACAATACAATCTTGATTTGAACAAAAAAACAGCGGACTAAAAATAATCGAAAATCAAAAATGTTGCGTTTTTAAGTGTACCGAGTATAAATGAAGAACGATACTAGTGTACAATAATATATTTGTTATGTGACAGTGAAACCTCTTTATTTTTACCAATACTATATTTGTAGATTACCGCATTTCCATAATAAGTTTCAACAGAAACTATAGTCCTGGTTTCCATAATTATATGAGCACTACTGCCAAAGTCTAAAGCAGAAATACAGCATAGTTCGACAGAGGCTTGACACGCCAAGTGCCTCTGCGTGACCGGGATTGTAAAGACGCTGTGTTTGACCGTTGCGGGTTCGGATCCCACTGGAAGTGTCGATTCTTACGGATGGCGTGAGGTACTAGTTCTGCCCAGAAAAAAATGGGTTGTCTGCCTCCACCACAAAAATATTGACATGTCATATATAGAAGAAATAATGTGCGAAAACGACATAAAACACCATGCAATCAACCAACATTACACTCTAGTATTACACAGATCTAAATTTACACTTATATGTATGGTGTATGTGTGGAATTGCGATAATGTGGAAAAGAGAAAATAAATTGTTACAATTTTCCTCAATATGTTTATCTTATTTATTTTAAGTTCCAACAGTAGGACAACGCTAGCAACACGAATGTATAACAATATACGTTCATAACGAGACTGAGTTCAGCAACACCATGTTATAAACTGTATGTAAAAGGAAACAATTTTGAAGAAAAACTCTGGTAGACGCTATGCTTCCAGAAGTGCCCTTGGTGCCGAAATATTTCAGTGTCTTAACAGTATACCAAGGGGAGACTACTTTGCTGCGTTTACGTCATGGATAGCGCGACTCCGAAGGTGAGTATCTCTTCAGGGGAAATACTTTGAAGGATTGTAGAGGATGTAACCCCCACTCCCCTGCGAGTCCGAATACTCCTTATTTTAGAGACCGAGTACTGAATATTATTTAGCTCCGGACAAAAATTATTAGTATAAAATTACAACGGGCAATAACACTAATTTGAATGATGACCTAAAACACCTGATATCCGGAATGAATGCCCGATTATCAAAATTAGTCCTTTATTTACATTTTATGATTTTTTTGTAATATTTGGTTTTAAAAATACATTTTATGAATACTAAATACTAAATAGTGTGTTGTGCTAGTACTGCGTACCCGGCTCGTGAGTACTGAATACCGCCTAAAACGCCCTAAATACTGCGTACTAAAGGGGTGGGGGTGGGGGCGTTCAGCCTCATTGTAATAAGTAGTTTTTTATAATTCCAGTATCTGTTAGTTCCGAATACCAGTGACAGAATATATTGAACCCCACCTCGTACCTACATAGCAATAGGCCTATGTGTAAGAAATGACCAAAATAACTCGGAATATGTAAAATATAAACAAAAATCAGGTTTTCGAGAGTGGGGAATGGGAGTTGGGGGTTGGGGGTTGGAGTTGGGGTTGGGGGCGGGGTTACATAGCTATATTTGTAAGAAATGACCAAAACAACACAGGAATATGGGGGGTGGAGGTGCACATAGCTATATGTGTAAGAAATTACCTAAACAACACAGATTATGTTTTAAAAAATAAGGTCGGGGGTGGGGGTGGGGTGGAGACGGACAGGGGAGGAGGGAGCTATATGTGTAAGAAATGAGCAAAATAACAGAAATATGTAAAAAAAAAAAAAAAAAAAAGAGAGAAAAAAAGTTTCGAGTGGTGGGTTGCTGGGGCAGGGGTAAGGGGGGCGGGGTTGGGGGATGGGCAGCACTCTAGAATAATGGTGATTCGGACAGTCAAGTGATTTTATATAATTATATCTTCAAAACTCTTCTCCTCTGAAACTGTAAAGGCATCATATTACGGCGGCTTATAAACATGTAAGGGAGATATTGGCCTATTGAAAAACAAATGACAACATAATGCTGTCAATGGAATGATAACAACTTTGGTACCAAACATGTCATATTCATTTTGGAATTTGTCAAGTTAATTCTATTATTTTTTATACAATTAAATCTAAACAAAAGTCAGTGTCCACTTCTTTTGCAACTGAGTATATCAAACAGGAGATTTGGCTTTACTGAGTCAGTTCATTAGCGTGAAAGGGAGATAACGAGTAAACAAATCAAAAATATCGATAATCTGCTTCACTGCGCATATCCTGTGTATACCAGACAAGCGATGGCCAAACGTCGATTTTCAATAGGATTTCCCATTCAGTCGGTAAATCGCATGTATCGTATATTTAAACGCGGTGGAGCAGTCTCGTGTTATCTCCCTTACATGTTTGTAAGCCGCCGTAATATGATGCCTTTACAGTTGCAGAGGTTTGAAGATATCATTATATAAAATCACTTGACTCCCGGGTCACCATTTTACTGCTGTCCATCCACACACCCCACCCCTGCCCCACCCAAACACCACTCGAAACTTTTTTTTTTTCTTTTTTTTTTACATATTTCTGTGTTTTGCTCATTTCTTACACATACAACTCCCTCCTCCCTCTTCAAAACTTTTCTCCTCTAAAACTGTAAAAGCATCATATTACGGCGGCTTACAAACATGTAAGGGAGATAACAAGAGACTGCTGCAACGCGTTTAAATATACGATACATGCAATTTACCAAATGAATGGGAAATCCTATTGAAAATCGACGTTTCGCTATCGCTTGACTGGTATACACAGGATATGCGCAGTGAAGCAGATTATCGATATTTTTGATTTGTTTACTCGTTATCTCCCTTTCACGCCAATGAACTGACCCAGTAAAGCCAAATCTCCTGTTTGATATACTCAGTTGGAAAAGAAAGTGGACACTGACCTTTGTTTTAGATTTAATTGTATAAAAAGAAATAGAATTAACTTGACAAATTCCAAACTGATTCTGCCATGTTTGGTACCAAAGTTTTTATCATTCCATTGCCAATATCATGTTGTCATTTGTTTTTCAATAGGTCAAATCATTAAGGGAGTGTCGCTTGATAAAGAGGGTAGAGTGTAAAGTAAAATTGTCAAAGTGTCCAGTTTCTTTTGCAACTGAGTATAGGATTCTTATAATTAATATTAATGATTGAACATATGCAAGTTATGCAAAACACCGTGATTTAAAAAAAAGAAGATTGCCCTGAGTCCCTTTAAATGACACATTTTACAAACAAGGCATACATGTAAACACACAAAATTTTACTTGACACCCTATCCTCTTTATCAAGCGACAGTCCCTTAATGATTTGGCCTATTGAAAAACAAATGACAACAAGATGTTGGCAATGGAATGATAACAACTTTGGTCCCAAACATGGCATATTCATTTTGGAATTTGTCAAGTTAATTCTATTATTTTTTATACAATTAAATCTAAACAAAAGTCAGTGTCCACTTTCTTTTGCAACTGAGTATATCAAACAGAAGGTTTATCTTTACTGAGTCAGTTCATTAGCGTGAAAGGGAGATAACGAGTAAACAAATCAAAAATATCGACAATCTGCTTCACTGCGCATATCCTGTGTATACCACGCAAACGATAGCCAAACGTTGATTTTCAATAGGATTTCCTATTCATTCGGTAAATCGCATGTATCGTATATTTAAACGCGGTGGAGCAGTCTCGTGTTATCTCCCTTACATGTGTGTAAGCCGCCGCGTAATATGATGCCTTTACAGTTGCAGAGGTTTGAAGATATTATTATATAAAATCACTTGACTCCCGGGTCATCATTATTTTAGACTGCAGTCCATCCACACACCCCACCCCTGCCCCATCCAACCATCACTCGAAATTTTTTTTTTTTTTTTTTTTTTACATATTTCTGTGTTTTGCTCATTTCTTACACATATGACTCCCTCCCCCTTCTCCCCCTGTCCCTCTCCACCCCATCCCACCCCCACCCCCACCTGATTTTTTAAAACATTTTTCTGTGTTGTTTAGGTAACTTCTTACACATATAGCTATGTGCACTCCCACCACGTATTTCTGTGTTGTTTTAGTCATTTCTTACACATATAGCTATGTAACCCCGCCCCCTCACCACCCCCAACCCCCACCACCAACTCCCGACTCTCGAAAACCAGATTTTTTTATTTTACATATTCTGTGTTGTTTTGGACATTTCTGACACATAGCTATGTAACCCTCGCCTCCACCGCCCACACCCCCACCCCATCCCCTACCCCTACT
>JAWPHD010018266.1:0-40679 GCA_037043455.1 Cyrtodaria siliqua | reverse complement strand
GAAAGAACAGATACACCTGAAGGAAATACTTTACATCAGTAATAAAACATTTGTCTTCTATTAATTATACAAGCAACTTGAATTATATCAACTTGCAAACCTAATCATGCTAATAGCGAAAGAACAGATACACCTGAAGGAAACACGTTACATCAATAATAAAACATTTGTCTTCTATTAATTATATAAGCAAACTTGAATTATATCAACTTGCAAACCTAATCATGCTAATAGTGAAAGAACAGATACACCTGAAGGAAATACTTTACATCAGTAATAAAACATTTGTCTTCTATTAATTATATAAGCAAACTTGAATTATATCAACTTGCAAACCTAATCATGCTAATAGTGAAAGAACAGATACACCTGAAGGAAATACTTTACATCAGTAATAAAACATTTGTCTTCTATTAATTATATAAGCAAACTTGAATTATATCAACTTGCAAACCTAATCATGCTAATAGTGAAAGAACAGATACACCTGAAGGAAATACTTTACATCAGTAATAAAACATTTGTCTTCTATTAATTATATAAGCAAACTTGAATTATATCAACTTGCAAACCTAATCATGCTAATAGTGAAAGAACAGATACACCTGAAGGAAATACTTTACATCAGTAATAAAACATTTGTCTTCTATTAATTATACAAGCAACTTGAATTATATCAACTTGCAAACCTAATCATGCTAATAGTGAAAGAACAGATACACCTGAAGGAAACACGTTACATCAATAATAAAACATTTGTCTTCTATTAATTATATAAGCAAACTTGAATTATATCAACTTGCAAACCTAATCATGCTAATAGTGAAAGAACAGATACACCTGAAGGAAATACTTTACATCAGTAATAAAACATTTGTCTTCTATTAATTATATAAGCAAACTTGAATTATATCAACTTGCAAACCTAATCATGCTAATAGTGAAAGAACAGATACACCTGAAGGAAAAACGTTACATCAATAATAAAACATTTGTCTTCTTTTAATTATATAAGCAAACTTGAATTATATCAACTTGCAAACCTAATCATGCTAAAAGTGAAAGAACAGATACACCTGAAGGAAATACTTTACATCAGTAATAAAACATTTGTCTTCTATTAATTATATAAGCAAACTTGAATTATATCAACTTGCAAACCTAATCATGCTAATAGTGAAAGAACAGATACATCTGAAGGAAATACTTTACATCAGTAATAAAACATTTGTCTTTTATTAATTATATAAACAAACTTGAATTATATCAACTTGCAAACCTAATCATGCTAATAGTGAAAGAACAGATACATCTTAAGGAAATACTTTACATCAGTAATAAAACATTTGTCTTCTATTAATTATATAAGCAAACTTGAATTATATCAACTTGCAAACCTAATCATGCTAATAGTGAAAGAACAGATACACCTGAAGGAAATACTTTACATCAGTAATAAAACATTTGTCTTCTATTAATTATATAAAGCAACTTGAATTATATCAACTTGCAAACCTAATTCTGCTAATAGTGAAAGAACAGATACACCTGAAGGAAACACGTTACATCAATAATAAAAATTTGTCTTCTCTTAATTATATAAGCAAACTTGAATTATATCAACTTGCAAACCTAATCATGCTAAAAGTGAAAGAACAGATACACCTGAAGGAAATACTTTACATCAGTAATAAAACATTTGTCTTCTATTAATTATATAAGCAAACTTGAATTATATCAACTTGCAAACCTAATCATGCTAATAGTGAAAGAACAGATACATCTGAAGGAAATACTTTACATCAGTAATAAAACATTTGTCTTTTATTAATTATATAAACAAACTTGAATTATATCAACTTGCAAACCTAATCATGCTAATAGTGAAAGAACAGATACATCTTAAGGAAATTCTTTCCCTCTGTTATAAAACATTTGTCTTCTATTAATTATATAAGAAAACTTGAATTATATCAACTTGCAAACCTAATCATGCTAATAGTGAAAGAACAGATACACCTAAAGGAAATACTTTACATCAGTAATAAAACATTTGTCTTCTATTAATTATATAAGAAAACTTGAATTATATCAACTTGCAAACCTAATCATGCTAATAGTGAAAGAACAGATACACCTGAAGGAAATACTTTACATCAGTAATAAAACATTTGTCTTCTATTAATTATATAAGCAAACTTGAATTATATCAAGTTGCAAACCTAATCATGCTAATAGTGAAAGAACAGATACACCTGAAGGAAATACTTTACATCAGTAATAAAACATTTGTCTTCTATTAATTATATAAGCAAACTTGAATTATATCAACTTGCAAACCTAATCATGCTAATAGTGAAAGAACAGATACACCTGAAGGAAATATTTCACATCAGTAAAAAAACATTTGTCTTCTATTAATTATATAAGCAAACTTGAATTATATCAACTTGCAAACCTAATTTTGCTAATAGTGAAAGAACATATACACCTGAAGGAAATACTTTGCATCAATAATAAAACATTTGTCTTCTATTAATTATATAAGCAAACTTGAATTATATCAACTTGCAAACCTAATCATGCTAATAGTGAAAGAACAGATACACCTGAAGGAAATACTTTACATCAGTAATAAAACATTTGTCTTCTATTAATTATATAAGCAAACTTGAATTATATCAACTTGCAAACCTAATCATGCTAACAGTGAAAGAACAGATACCCCTGATGGAAATACTTTACATCAGTAATAAAACATTTGTCTTCTATTAATTATATAAGCAAACTTGAATTATATCAACTTGCAAACCCAATCATGCTAATAGTGAAAGAACAGATACACCTGAAGGAAATACTTTACATCAGTAATAAAACATTTGTCTTCTATTAATTATATAAGCAAACTTGAATTATATCAACTTGCAAACCTAATCATGCTAATAGTGAAAGAACAGATACACCTGATGGAAATACTTTACATCAGTAATAAAACATTTGTCTTCTATTAATTATATAAGCAAACTTGAATTATATCAGCTTGCAAACCTAATCATGCTAACAGTGAAAGAACAGATACCCCTGATGGAAATACTTTACATCAGTAATAAAACATTTGTCTTCTATTAATTATATAAGCAAACTTGAATTATATCAACTTGCAAACCCAATCATGCTAATAGTGAAAGAACAGATACACCTGAAGGAAATACTTTACATCAGTAATAAAACATTTGTCTTCTATTAATTATATAAGCAAACTTGAATTATATCATCTTGCAAACCTAACCATGCTAATAGTGAAAGAACAGATACACCTGAAGGAAATACTTTACATCAGTAATAAAACATTTGTCTTCTATTAATTATATAAGCAAACTTGAATTATATCAACTTGCAAACCTAATCATGCTAATAGTGAAAGAACAGATACACCTGAAGGAAATACTTTACATCAGTAATAAAACATTTGTCTTCTATTAATTATATAAGAAAACTTGAATTATATCAACTTGCAAACCTAATCATGCTAATAGTGAAAGAACAGATACACCTGAAGGAAATACTTTACATCAGTAATAAAACATTTGTCTTCTATTAATTATATAAGCAAACTTGAATTATATCAACTTGCAAACCTAATCATGCTAATAGTGAAAGAACAGATGCACCTGAAGGAAATACTTTACATCAGTAATAAAACATTTGTCTTCTATTAATTATACAAGCAAACTTGAATTATATCAACTTGCAAACCTAATCATGCTAATAGTCAAAGAACAGATACACCTGAAGGAAATACTTTACATCTGTAATAAAACATTTGTCTTCTATTATTTATATAAGAAAACTTGAATTATATCAACTTGCAAACCTAATCATGCTAATAGTGAAAGAACAGATACACCTGAAGGAAATACTTTACATCAGTAATAAAATATTTGTCTTCTATTAATTATATAAGAAAACTTGAATTATATCAACTTGCAAACCTAATCATGCTAATAGTGAAAGAACAGATACACCTGAAGGAAATACTTTGCATCAATAATAAAACATTTGTCTTCTATTAATTATATAAGCAAACTTGAATTATATCAACTTGCAAACCTAATCATGCTAATAGTGAAAGAACAGATACACCTGAAGGAAATACTTTACATCAGTAATAAAACATTTGTCTTCTATTAATTATATAAGCAAACTTGAATTATATCAACTTGCAAACCTAATCATGCTAATAGTGAAAGAACAGATACACCTGAAGGAAATACTTTACATCAGTAATAAAACATTTGTCTTCTATTAATTATATAAACAAACTTGAATTATATCAACTTGCAAACCTAATCATGCTAATAGTGAAAGAACAGATACACCTGAAGGAAATACTTTACATCAGTAATAAAACATTTGTCTTCTATTAATTATATAAGCAAACTTGAATTATATCATCTTGTAAACCTAACCATGCTAATAGTGAAAGAACAGATACACCTGAAGGAAATACTTTACATCAGTAATAAAACATTTGTCTTCCATTAATTATATAAGCAAACTTGAATTATATCAACTTGCAAACCTAATCATGCTAATAGTGAAAGAACAGATACACCTGAAGGAAATACTTTACATCATTAATAAAACATTTGTCTTCTATTAATTATATAAGCAAACTTGAATTATATCAACTTGCAAACCTAATCATGCTAATAGTGAAAGAACAGATACACCTGAAGGAAATACTTCACATCAGTAAAAAAAACATTTGTCTTCTAATAATTATATAAGCAAACTTGAATTATATCAACTTGCAAACCTAATTTTGCTAATAGTGAAAGAACATATACACCTGAAGGAAATACTTTGCATCAATAATAAAACATTTGTCTTCTATTAATTATATAAGCAAACTTGAATTATATCAACTTGCAAAGCTAATCATGCTAATAGTGAAAGAACAGATACACCTGAAGGAAATACTTTACATCAGTAATAAAACATTTGTCTTCCATTAATTATATAAGCAAACTTGAATTATATCAACTTGCAAGCCTAATCATGCTAAAAGTGAAAGAACAGATACACCTGAAGGAAATACTTTACATCAGTAATAAAACATTTGCCTTCTATTAATTATATAAGCAAACTTGAATTATATCAACTTGCAAACCTAATCATGCTAATAGTGAAAGAACATATACACCTGAAGGAAATACTTTGCATCAATAATAAAACATTTGTCTTCTATTAATTATATAAGCAAACTTGAATTATATCAACTTGCAAACCTAATCATGCTAATAGTGAAAGAACAGATACACCTGAAGGAAATACTTTGCATCAATAATAAAACATTTGTCTTCTATTAATTATATAAGCAAACTTGAATTATATCAACTTGCAAACCTAATCATGCTAATAGTGAAAGAACATATACACCTGAAGGAAATACTTTGCATCAATAATAAAACATTTGTCTTCTATTAATTATATAAGCAAACTTGAATTATATCAACTTGCAAACCTAATTTTGCTAATAGTGAAAGAAACATATACACCTGAAGGAAATACTTTGCATCAATAATAAAACATTTGTCTTCTATTAATTATATAAGCAAACTTGAATTATATCAACTTGCAAACCTAATCATGCTAATAGTGAAAGAACATATACACCTGAAGGAAATACTTTGCATCAATAATAAAACATTTGTCTTCTATTAATTATATAAGCAAACTTGAATTATATCAACTTGCAAGCCTAATCATGCTAATAGTGAAAGAACAGATACACCTGAAGGAAATACTTTACATCAGTAATAAAACATTTGTCTTCTATTAATTATATAAGCAAACTTGAATTATATCAACTTGCAAACCTAATCATGCTAATAGTTGAAAGAACATATACACCTGAAGGAAATACTTTGCATCAATAATAAAACATTTGTCTTCTATTAATTATATAAGCAAACTTGAATTATATCAACTTGCAAACCTAATCATGCATAATAGTGAAAGAACAGATACACCTGAAGGAAATACTTTACATCAGTAATTAAACATTTGTCTTCTATTAATTATATAAGCAACTTGAATTATATCAACTTGCAAACCTAATCATGCTAATAGTGAAAGAAGAGATACACCTGAAGAAAACACGTTACATCAATAATAAAACATTTGTCTTCTATTAATTATATAAGCAAACTTGAATTATATCAACTTGCAAACCTAATCATGCTAATAGTGAAAGAACAGATACACCTGAAGGAAATACTTTACATCAGTAATAAAACATTTGTCTTCTATTAATTATATAAACAAACTTGAATTATACCAACTTGCAAACCTAATCATGCTAATAGTGAAAGAACAGATACACCTGAAGGAAATACTTTACATCAGTAATAAAACATTTGTCTTCTATTAATTATATAAGCAAACTTGAATTATATCAACTTGCAAACCTAATCATGCTAATAGTGAAAGAACAGATACACCTGAAGGAAATACTTTACATCAGTAATAAAACATTTGTCTTCTATTAATTATATAAACAAACTTGAATTATATCAAGTTGCAAACCTAATCATGCTAATAGTGAAAGAACAGATACACCTGAAGGAAATACTTTACATCAGTAATAAAACATTTGTCTTCTATTAATTATATAAGCAAACTTGAATTATATCAACTTGCAAACCTAATCATGCTAATAGTGAAAGAACAGATACACCTGAAGGAAATATTTCACATCAGTAAAAAAACATTTGTCTTCTATTAATTATATAAGCAAACTTGAATTATATCAACTTGCAAACCTAATTTTGCTAAAAGTGAAAGAACATATACACCTGAAGGAAATACTTTGCATCAATAATAAAACATTTGTCTTCTATTAATTATATAAGCAAACTTGAATTATATCAACTTGCAAACCTAATCATGCTAATAGTGAAAGAACAGATACACCTGAAGGAAATACTTTACATCAGTAATAAAACATTTGTCTTCTATTAATTATATAAGCAAACTTGAATTATATCAACTTGCAAACCTAATCATGCTAACAGTGAAAGAACAGATACCCCTGATGGAAATACTTTACATCAGTAATAAAACATTTGTCTTCTATTAATTATATAAGCAAACTTGAATTATATCAACTTGCAAACCCAATCATGCTAATAGTGAAAGAACAGATACACCTGAAGGAAATACTTTACATCAGTAATAAAACATTTGTCTTCTATTAATTATATAAGCAAACTTGAATTATATCAACTTGCAAACCTAATCATGCTAATAGTGAAAGAACAGATACACCTGATGGAAATACTTTACATCAGTAATAAAACATTTGTCTTCTATTAATTATATAAGCAAACTTGAATTATATCAGCTTGCAAACCTAATCATGCTAACAGTGAAACAACAGATACCCCTGATGGAAATACTTTACATCAGTAATAAAACATTTGTCTTCTATTAATTATATAAGCAAACTTGAATTATATCAACTTGCAAACCCAATCATGCTAATAGTGAAAGAACAGATACACCTGAAGGAAATACTTTACATCAGTAATAAAACATTTGTCTTCTATTAATTATATAAGCAAACTTGAATTATATCATCTTGCAAACCTAACCATGCTAATAGTGAAAGAACAGATACACCTGAAGGAAATACTTTACATCAGTAATAAAACATTTGTCTTCTATTAATTATATAAGCAAACTTGAATTATATCAACTTGCAAACCTAATCATGCTAATTGTGAAAGAACAGATACACCTGAAGGAAATACTTTACATCAGTAATAAAACATTTGTCTTCTATTAATTATATAAGAAAACTTGAATTATATCAACTTGCAAACATAATCATGCTAATAGTGAAAGAACAGATACACCTGAAGGAAATACTTTACATCAGTAATAAAACATTTGTCTTCTATTAATTATATAAACAAACTTGAATTATATCAACTTGCAAACCTAATCATGCTAATAGTGAAAGAACAGATGCACCTGAAGGAAATACTTTACATCAGTAATAAAACATTTGTCTTCTATTAATTATATAAGCAAACTTGAATTATATCAACTTGCAAACCTAATCATGCTAATAGTCAAAGAACAGATACACCTGAAGGAAATACTTTACATCTGTAATAAAACATTTGTCTTCTATTAATTATATAAGAAAACTTGAATTATATCAACTTGCAAACCTAATCATGCTAATAGTGAAAGAACAGATACACCTGAAGGAAATACTTTACATCAGTAATAAAATATTTGTCTTCTATTAATTATATAAGAAAACTTGAATTATATCAACTTGCAAACCTAATCATGCTAATAGTGAAAGAACAGATACACCTGAAGGAAATACTTTACATCAGTAATAAAATATTTGTCTTCTATTAATTATATAAGCAAACTTGAATTATATCATCTTGCAAACCTAATCATGCTAATAGTGAAAGAACATCAGATACACCTGAAGGAAATACTTTACATCAGTAATAAAACATTTGTCTTCTATTAATAATATAAGCAACTTGAATAATATCAACTTGCAAACCTAATCAAGCTAATAGTGAAAGAACAGATACACCTGAAGGAAACACGCTACATCAATAATAAACATTTGTCTTCTATTAATTATATAAGCAAACTTGAATTATATCAACTTGCAAACCTAATCATGCTAATAGTGAAAGAACAGATACACCTGAAGGAAATACTTTACATCAGTAATAAAACATTTGTCTTCTATTAATTATATAAGAAAACTTGAATTATATCAACTTGCAAACCTAATCATGCTAATAGTGAAAGAACAGATACACCTGAAGGAAATACTTTACATCAGTAATAAAACATTTGTCTTCTATTAATTATATAAGCAAACTTGAATTATATCAACTTGCAAACCTAATCATGCTAATAGTGAAAGAACAGATACACCTGAAGGAAATACTTTACATCAGTAATAAAACATTTGTCTTCTATTAATTATACAAGCAACTTGAATTATATCAACTTGCAAACCTAATCATGCTAATAGTGAAAGAACAGATACACCTGAAGGAAACACGTTACATCAATAATAAAACATTTGTCTTCTATTAATTATATAAGCAAACTTGAATTATATCAACTTGCAAACCTAATCATGCTAATAGTGAAAGAACAGATACACCTGAAGGAAATACTTTACATCAGTAATAAAACATTTGTCTTCTATTAATTATATAAGCAAACTTGAATTATATCAACTTGCAAACCTAATCATGCTAATAGTGAAAGAACAACAGATACACCTGAAGGAAATACTTTACATCAGTAATAAAACATTTGTCTTCTATTAATTATATAAGCAAACTTGAATTATATCAACTTGCAAACCTAATCATGCTAATAGTGAAAGAACAGATACACCTGAAGGAAATACTTTACATCAGTAATAAAACATTTGTCTTCTATTAATTATACAAGCAACTTGAATTATATCAACTTGCAAACCTAATCATGCTAATAGTGAAAGAACAGATACACCTGAAGGAAATACTTTACATCAGTAATAAAATATTTGTCTTCTATTAATTATATAAGCAAATTTGAATTATATCATCTTGCAAACCTAATCATGCTAATAGTGAAAGAACATCAGATACACCTGAAGGAAATACTTTACATCAGTAATAAAACATTTGTCTTCTATTAATAATATAAGCAACTTGAATAATATCAACTTGCAAACCTAATCAAGCTAATAGTGAAAGAACAGATACACCTGAAGGAAACACGCTACATCAATAATAAAACATTTGTCTTCTATTAATTATATAAGCAAACTTGAATTATATCAACTTGCAAACCTAATCATGCTAATAGTGAAAGAACAGATACACCTGAAGGAAATACTTTACATCAGTAATAAAACATTTGTCTTCTATTAATTATATAAGAAAACTTGAATTATATCAACTTGCAAACCTAATCATGCTAATAGTGAAAGAACAGATACACCTGAAGGAAATACTTTACATCAGTAATAAAACATTTGTCTTCTATTAATTATATAAGCAAACTTGAATTATATCAACTTGCAAACCTAATCATGCTAATAGTGAAAGAACAGATACACCTGAAGGAAATACTTTACATCAGTAATAAAACATTTGTCTTCTATTAATTATACAAGCAACTTGAATTATATCATCTTGCAAACCTAATCATGCTAATAGTGAAAGAACAGATACACCTGAAGGAAACACGTTACATCAATAATAAAACATTTGTCTTCTATTAATTATATAAGCAAACTTGAATTATATCAACTTGCAAACCTAATCATGCTAATAGTGAAAGAACAGATACACCTGAAGGAAATACTTTACATCAGTAATAAAACATTTGTCTTCTATTAATTATATAAGCAAACTTGAATTATATCAACTTGCAAACCTAATCATGCTAATAGTGAAAGAACAGATACACCTGAAGGAAATACTTTACATCAGTAATAAAACATTTGTCTTCTATTAATTATATAAGCAACTTGAATTATATCAACTTGCAAACCTAATTCTGCTAATAGTGAAAGAACAGATACACCTGAAGGAAACACGTTACATCAATAATAAAACATTTGTCTTCTTTTAATTATATAAGCAAACTTGAATTATATCAACTTGCAAACCTAATCATGCTAAAAGTGAAAGAACAGATACACCTGAAGGAAATACTTTACATCAGTAATAAAACATTTGTCTTCTATTAATTATATAAGCAAACTTGAATTATATCAACTTGCAAACCTAATCATGCTAATAGTGAAAGAACAGATACATCTGAAGGAAATACTTTACATCAGTAATAAAACATTTGTCTTTTATTAATTATATAAACAAACTTGAATTATATCAACTTGCAAACCTAATCATGCTAATAGTGAAAGAACAGATACATCTTAAGGAAATACTTTACATCAGTAATAAAACATTTGTCTTCTATTAATTATATAAGAAAACTTGAATTATATCAACTTGCAAACCTAATCATGCTAATAGTGAAAGAACAGATACACCTGAAGGAAATACTTTACATCAGTAATAAAACATTTGTCTTCTATTAATTATATAAGAAAACTTGAATTATATCAACTTGCAAACCTAATCATGCTAATAGTGAAAGAACAGATACACCTGAAGGAAATACTTTACATCAGTAATAAAACATTTGTCTTCTATTAATTATATAAGCAAACTTGAATTATATCAACTTGCAAACCTAATCATGCTAATAGTGAAAGAACAGATACACCTGAAGGAAATACTTTACATCAGTAATAAAACATTTGTCTTCTATTAATTATATAAACAAACTTGAATTATATCAAGTTGCAAACCTAATCATGCTAATAGTGAAAGAACAGATACACCTGAAGGAAATACTTTACATCAGTAATAAAACATTTGTCTTCTATTAATTATATAAGCAAACTTGAATTATATCAACTTGCAAACCTAATCATGCTAATAGTGAAAGAACAGATACACCTGAAGGAAATATTTCACATCAGTAAAAAAACATTTGTCTTCTATTAATTATATAAGCAAACTTGAATTATATCAACTTGCAAACCTAATTTTGCTAATAGTGAAAGAACATATACACCTGAAGGAAATACTTTGCATCAATAATAAAACATTTGTCTTCTATTAATTATATAAGCAAACTTGAATTATATCAACTTGCAAACCTAATCATGCTAATAGTGAAAGAACAGATACACCTGAAGGAAATACTTTACACCAGTAATAAAACATTTGTCTTCTATTAATTATATAAGCAAACTTGAATTATATCAACTTGCAAACCTAATCATGCTAACAGTGAAAGAACAGATACCCCTGATGGAAATACTTTACATCAGTAATAAAACATTTGTCTTCTATTAATTATATAAGCAAACTTGAATTATATCAACTTGCAAACCCAATCATGCTAATAGTGAAAGAACAGATACACCTGAAGGAAATACTTTACATCAGTAATAAAACATTT
Source organism: Cyrtodaria siliqua (assembly GCA_037043455.1). NCBI lineage: Eukaryota > Metazoa > Mollusca > Bivalvia > Adapedonta > Hiatellidae > Cyrtodaria > Cyrtodaria siliqua. The sequence goes on along the minus strand of JAWPHD010018266.1, from coordinate 28,589 downwards.
GTCTTCTATTAATTATATAAGCAAACTTGAATTATATCAACTTGCAAACCTAATCATGCTAATAGTGAAAGAACAGATACACCTGATGGAAATACTTTACATCAGTAATAAAACATTTGTCTTCTATTAATTATATAAGCAAACTTGAATTATATCAGCTTGCAAACCTAATCATGCTAACAGTGAAAGAACAGATACCCCTGATGGAAATACTTTACATCAGTAATAAAACATTTGTCTTCTATTAATTATATAAGCAAACTTGAATTATATCAACTTGCAAACCCAATCATGCTAATAGTGAAAGAACAGATACACCTGAAGGAAATACTTTACATCAGTAATAAAACATTTGTCTTCTATTAATTATATAAGCAAACTTGAATTATATCATCTTGCAAACCTAACCATGCTAATAGTGAAAGAACAGATACACCTGAAGGAAATACTTTACATCAGTAATAAAACATTTGTCTTCTATTAATTATATAAGCAAACTTGAATTATATCAACTTGCAAACCTAATCATGCTAATAGTGAAAGAACAGATACACCTGAAGGAAATACTTTACATCAGTAATAAAACATTTGTCTTCTATTAATTATATAAGAAAACTTGAATTATATCAACTTGCAAACCTAATCATGCTAATAGTGAAAGAACAGATACACCTGAAGGAAATACTTTACATCAGTAATAAAACATTTGTCTTCTATTAATTATATAAGCAAACTTGAATTATATCAACTTGCAAACCTAATCATGCTAATAGTGAAAGAACAGATGCACCTGAAGGAAATACTTTACATCAGTAATAAAACATTTGTCTTCTATTAATTATATAAGCAAACTTGAATTATATCAACTTGCAAACCTAATCATGCTAATAGTCAAAGAACAGATACACCTGAAGGAAATACTTTACATCTGTAATAAAACATTTGTCTTCTATTAATTATATAAGAAAACTTGAATTATATCAACTTGCAAACCTAATCATGCTAATAGTGAAAGAACAGATACACCTGAAGGAAATACTTTACATCAGTAATAAAATATTTGTCTTCTATTAATTATATAAGAAAACTTGAATTATATCAACTTGCAAACCTAATCATGCTAATAGTGAAAGAACAGATTCACCTGAAGGAAATACTTTACATCAGTAATAAAATATTTGTCTTCTATTAATTATATAAGCAAACTTGAATTATATCATCTTGCAAACCTAATCATGCTAATAGTGAAAGAACAACAGATACACCTGAAGGAAATACTTTACATCAGTAATAAAACATTTGTCTTCTATTAATAATATAAGCAACTTGAATAATATCAACTTGCAAACCTAATCAAGCTAATAGTGAAAGAACAGATACACCTGAAGGAAACACGCTACATCAATAATAAAACATTTGTCTTCTATTAATTATATAAGCAAACTTGAATTATATCAACTTGCAAACCTAATCATGCTAATAGTGAAAGAACAGATACACCTGAAGGAAATACTTTACATCAGTAATAAAACATTTGTCTTCTATTAATTATATAAGAAAACTTGAATTATATCAACTTGCAAACCTAATCATGCTAATAGTGAAAGAACAGATACACCTGAAGGAAATACTTTACATCAGTAATAAAACATTTGTCTTCTATTAATTATATAAGCAAACTTGAATTATATCAACTTGCAAACCTAATCATGCTAATAGTGAAAGAACAGATGCACCTGAAGGAAATACTTTACATCAGTAATAAAACATTTGTCTTCTATTAATTATATAAGCAAACTTGAATTATATCAACTTGCAAACCTAATTCTGCTAATAGTGAAAGAACAGATACACCTGAAGGAAACACGTTACATCAATAATAAAACATTTGTCTTCTTTTAATTATATAAGCAAACTTGAATTATATCAACTTGCAAACCTAATCATGCTAAAAGTGAAAGAACAGATACACCTGAAGGAAATACTTTACATCAGTAATAAAACATTTGTCTTCTATTAATTATATAAGCAAACTTGAATTATATCAACTTGCAAACCTAATCATGCTAATAGTGAAAGAACAGATACATCTGAAGGAAATACTTTACATCAGTAATAAAACATTTGTCTTTTATTAATTATATAAACAAACTTGAATTATATCAACTTGCAAACCTAATCATGCTAATAGTGAAAGAACAGATACATCTTAAGGAAATACTTTACATCAGTAATAAAACATTTGTCTTCTATTAATTATATAAGAAAACTTGAATTATATCAACTTGCAAACCTAATCATGCTAATAGTGAAAGAACAGATACACCTGAAGGAAATACTTTACATCAGTAATAAAACATTTGTCTTCTATTAATTATATAAGAAAACTTGAATTATATCAACTTGCAAACCTAATCATGCTAATAGTGAAAGAACAGATACACCTGAAGGAAATACTTTACATCAGTAATAAAACATTTGTCTTCTATTAATTATATAAGCAAACTTGAATTATATCAACTTGCAAACCTAATCATGCTAATAGTGAAAGAACAGATACACCTGAAGGAAATACTTTACATCAGTAATAAAACATTTGTCTTCTATTAATTATATAAACAAACTTGAATTATATCAAGTTGCAAACCTAATCATGCTAATAGTGAAAGAACAGATACACCTGAAGGAAATACTTTACATCAGTAATAAAACATTTGTCTTCTATTAATTATATAAGCAAACTTGAATTATATCAACTTGCAAACCTAATCATGCTAATAGTGAAAGAACAGATACACCTGAAGGAAATATTTCACATCAGTAAAAAAACATTTGTCTTCTATTAATTATATAAGCAAACTTGAATTATATCAACTTGCAAACCTAATTTTGCTAATAGTGAAAGAACATATACACCTGAAGGAAATACTTTGCATCAATAATAAAACATTTGTCTTCTATTAATTATATAAGCAAACTTGAATTATATCAACTTGCAAACCTAATCATGCTAATAGTGAAAGAACAGATACACCTGAAGGAAATACTTTACACCAGTAATAAAACATTTGTCTTCTATTAATTATATAAGCAAACTTGAATTATATCAACTTGCAAACCTAATCATGCTAACAGTGAAAGAACAGATACCCCTGATGGAAATACTTTACATCAGTAATAAAACATTTGTCTTCTATTAATTATATAAGCAAACTTGAATTATATCAACTTGCAAACCCAATCATGCTAATAGTGAAAGAACAGATACACCTGAAGGAAATACTTTACATCAGTAATAAAACATTTGTCTTCTATTAATTATATAAGCAAACTTGAATTATATCAACTTGCAAACCTAATCATGCTAATAGTGAAAGAACAGATACACCTGATGGAAATACTTTACATCAGTAATAAAACATTTGTCTTCTATTAATTATATAAGCAAACTTGAATTATATCAGCTTGCAAACCTAATCATGCTAACAGTGAAAGAACAGATACCCCTGATGGAAATACTTTACATCAGTAATAAAACATTTGTCTTCTATTAATTATATAAGCAAACTTGAATTATATCAACTTGCAAACCCAATCATGCTAATAGTGAAAGAACAGATACACCTGAAGGAAATACTTTACATCAGTAATAAAACATTTGTCTTCTATTAATTATATAAGCAAACTTGAATTATATCATCTTGCAAACCTAACCATGCTAATAGTGAAAGAACAGATACACCTGAAGGAAATACTTTACATCAGTAATAAAACATTTGTCTTCTATTAATTATATAAGCAAACTTGAATTATATCAACTTGCAAACCTAATCATGCTAATAGTGAAAGAACAGATACACCTGAAGGAAATACTTTACATCAGTAATAAAACATTTGTCTTCTATTAATTATATAAGAAAACTTGAATTATATCAACTTGCAAACCTAATCATGCTAATAGTGAAAGAACAGATACACCTGAAGGAAATACTTTACATCAGTAATAAAACATTTGTCTTCTATTAATTATATAAGCAAACTTGAATTATATCAACTTGCAAACCTAATCATGCTAATAGTGAAAGAACAGATGCACCTGAAGGAAATACTTTACATCAGTAATAAAACATTTGTCTTCTATTAATTATATAAGCAAACTTGAATTATATCAACTTGCAAACCTAATCATGCTAATAGTCAAAGAACAGATACACCTGAAGGAAATACTTTACATCTGTAATAAAACATTTGTCTTCTATTAATTATATAAGAAAACTTGAATTATATCAACTTGCAAACCTAATCATGCTAATAGTGAAAGAACAGATACACCTGAAGGAAATACTTTACATCAGTAATAAAATATTTGTCTTCTATTAATTATATAAGAAAACTTGAATTATATCAACTTGCAAACCTAATCATGCTAATAGTGAAAGAACAGATTCACCTGAAGGAAATACTTTACATCAGTAATAAAATATTTGTCTTCTATTAATTATATAAGCAAACTTGAATTATATCATCTTGCAAACCTAATCATGCTAATAGTGAAAGAACAACAGATACACCTGAAGGAAATACTTTACATCAGTAATAAAACATTTGTCTTCTATTAATAATATAAGCAACTTGAATAATATCAACTTGCAAACCTAATCAAGCTAATAGTGAAAGAACAGATACACCTGAAGGAAACACGCTACATCAATAATAAAACATTTGTCTTCTATTAATTATATAAGCAAACTTGAATTATATCAACTTGCAAACCTAATCATGCTAATAGTGAAAGAACAGATACACCTGAAGGAAATACTTTACATCAGTAATAAAACATTTGTCTTCTATTAATTATATAAGAAAACTTGAATTATATCAACTTGCAAACCTAATCATGCTAATAGTGAAAGAACAGATACACCTGAAGGAAATACTTTACATCAGTAATAAAACATTTGTCTTCTATTAATTATATAAGCAAACTTGAATTATATCAACTTGCAAACCTAATCATGCTAATAGTGAAAGAACAGATACACCTGAAGGAAATACTTTACATCAGTAATAAAACATTTGTCTTCTATTAATTATACAAGCAACTTGAATTATATCAACTTGCAAACCTAATCATGCTAATAGTGAAAGAACAGATACACCTGAAGGAAACACGTTACATCAATAATAAAACATTTGTCTTCTATTAATTATATAAGCAAACTTGAATTATATCAACTTGCAAACCTAATCATGCTAATAGTGAAGGAACAGATACACCTGAAGGAAATACTTTACATCAGTAATAAAACATTTGTCTTCTATTAATTATATAAGCAAACTTGAATTATATCAACTTGCAAACCTAATCATGCTAATAGTGAAAGAACAGATACACCTGAAGGAAATACTTTACATCAGTAATAAAACATTTGTCTTCTATTAATTATATAAGCAACTTGAATTATATCAACTTGCAAACCTAATTCTGCTAATAGTGAAAGAACAGATACACCTGAAGGAAACACGTTACATCAATAATAAAACATTTGTCTTCTTTTAATTATATAAGCAAACTTGAATTATATCAACTTGCAAACCTAATCATGCTAAAAGTGAAAGAACAGATACACCTGAAGGAAATACTTTACATCAGTAATAAAACATTTGTCTTCTATTAATTATATAAGCAAACTTGAATTATATCAACTTGCAAACCTAATCATGCTAATAGTGAAAGAACAGATACATCTGAAGGAAATACTTTACATCAGTAATAAAACATTTGTCTTTTATTAATTATATAAACAAACTTGAATTATATCAACTTGCAAACCTAATCATGCTAATAGTGAAAGAACAGATACATCTTAAGGAAATACTTTACATCAGTAATAAAACATTTGTCTTCTATTAATTATATAAGAAAACTTGAATTATATCAACTTGCAAACTTAATCATGCTAATAGTGAAAGAACAGATACACCTGAAGGAAATACTTTACATCAGTAATAAAACATTTGTCTTCTATTAATTATATAAGAAAACTTGAATTATATCAACTTGCAAACCTAATCATGCTAATAGTGAAAGAACAGATACACCTGAAGGAAATACTTTACATCAGTAATAAAACATTTGTCTTCTATTAATTATATAAGCAAACTTGAATTATATCAACTTGCAAACCTAATCATGCTAATAGTGAAAGAACAGATACACCTGAAGGAAATACTTTACATCAGTAATAAAACATTTGTCTTCTATTAATTATATAAGCAAACTTGAATTATATCAACTTGCAAACCTAATCATGCTAACAGTGAAAGAACAGATACCCCTGATGGAAATACTTTACATCAGTAATAAAACATTTGTCTTCTATTAATTATATAAGCAAACTTGAATTATATCAACTTGCAAACCCAATCATGCTAATAGTGAAAGAACAGATACACCTGAAGGAAATACTTTACATCAGTAATAAAACATTTGTCTTCTATTAATTATATAAGCAAACTTGAATTATATCAACTTGCAAACCTAATCATGCTAATAGTGAAAGAACAGATACACCTGATGGAAATACTTTACATCAGTAATAAAACATTTGTCTTCTATTAATTATATAAGCAAACTTGAATTATATCAGCTTGCAAACCTAATCATGCTAACAGTGAAAGAACAGATACCCCTGATGGAAATACTTTACATCAGTAATAAAACATTTGTCTTCTATTAATTATATAAGCAAACTTGAATTATATCAACTTGCAAACCCAATCATGCTAATAGCGAAAGAACAGATACACCTGAAGGAAATACTTTACATCAGTAATAAAACATTTGTCTTCTATTAATTATATAAGCAAACTTGAATTATATCAACTTGCAAACCTAATCATGCTAATAGTGAAAGAACAGATACATCTGATGGAAATACTTTACATCAGTAATAAAACATTTGTCTTCTATTAATTATATAAGCAAACTTGAATTATATCAACTTGCAAACCCAATCATGCTAATAGCGAAAGAACAGATACACCTGAAGGAAATACTTTACATCAGTAATAAAACATTTGTCTTCTATTAATTATATAAGCAAACTTGAATTATATCAACTTGCAAACCTAATCATGCTAATAGTGAAAGAACAGATACACCTGAAGGAAATATTTCACATCAGTAAAAAAACATTTGTCTTCTATTAATTATATAAGCAAACTTGAATTATATCAACTTGCAAACCTAATTTTGCTAATAGTGAAAGAACATATACACCTGAAGGAAATACTTTGCATCAATAATAAAACATTTGTCTTCTATTAATTATATAAGCAAACTTGAATTATATCAACTTGCAAACCTAATCATGCTAATAGTGAAAGAACAGATACACCTGAAGGAAATACTTTACATCAGTAATAAAACATTTGTCTTCTATTAATTATATAAGCAAACTTGAATTATATCAACTTGCAAACCTAATCATGCTAACAGTGAAAGAACAGATACCCCTGATGGAAATTCTTTACATCAGTAATAAAACATTTGTCTTCTATTAATTATATAAGCAAACTTGAATTATATCAACTTGCAAACCCAATCATGCTAATAGTGAAAGAACAGATACACCTGAAGGAAATACTTTACATCAGTAATAAAACATTTGTCTTCTATTAATTATATAAGCAAACTTGAATTATATCAACTTGCAAACCTAATCATGCTAATAGTGAAAGAACAGATACACCTGATGGAAATACTTTACATCAGTAATAAAACATTTGTCTTCTATTAATTATATAAGCAAACTTGAATTATATCAGCTTGCAAACCTAATCATGCTAACAGTGAAAGAACAGATACCCCTGATGGAAATACTTTACATCAGTAATAAAACATTTGTCTTCTATTAATTATATAAGCAAACTTGAATTATATCAACTTGCAAACCCAATCATGCTAATAGTGAAAGAACAGATACACCTGAAGGAAATACTTTACATCAGTAATAAAACATTTGTCTTCTATTAATTATATAAGCAAACTTGAATTATATCATCTTGCAAACCTAACCATGCTAATAGTGAAAGAACAGATACACCTGAAGGAAATACTTTACATCAGTAATAAAACATTTGTCTTCTATTAATTATATAAGCAAACTTGAATTATATCAACTTGCAAACCTAATCATGCTAATAGTGAAAGAACAGATACACCTGAAGGAAATACTTTACATCAGTAATAAAACATTTGTCTTCTATTAATTATATAAGAAAACTTGAATTATATCAACTTGCAAACCTAATCATGCTAATAGTGAAAGAACAGATACACCTGAAGGAAATACTTTACATCAGTAATAAAACATTTGTCTTCTATTAATTATATAAGCAAACTTGAATTATATCAACTTGCAAACCTAATCATGCTAATAGTGAAAGAACAGATGCACCTGAAGGAAATACTTTACATCAGTAATAAAACATTTGTCTTCTATTAATTATATAAGCAAACTTGAATTATATCAACTTGCAAACCTAATCATGCTAATAGTCAAAGAACAGATACACCTGAAGGAAATACTTTACATCTGTAATAAAACATTTGTCTTCTATTAATTATATAAGAAAACTTGAATTATATCAACTTGCAAACCTAATCATGCTAATAGTGAAAGAACAGATACACCTGAAGGAAATACTTTACATCAGTAATAAAATATTTGTCTTCTATTAATTATATAAGAAAACTTGAATTATATCAACTTGCAAACCTAATCATGCTAATAGTGAAAGAACAGATACACCTGAAGGAAATACTTTACATCAGTAATAAAATATTTGTCTTCTATTAATTATATAAGCAAACTTGAATTATATCATCTTGCAAACCTAATCATGCTAATAGTGAAAGAACAACAGATACACCTGAAGGAAATACTTTACATCAGTAATAAAACATTTGTCTTCTATTAATAATATAAGCAACTTGAATAATATCAACTTGCAAACCTAATCAAGCTAATAGTGAAAGAACAGATACACCTGAAGGAAACACGCTACATCAATAATAAAACATTTGTCTTCTATTAATTATATAAGCAAACTTGAATTATATCAACTTGCAAACCTAATCATGCTAATAGTGAAAGAACAGATACACCTGAAGGAAATACTTTACATCAGTAATAAAACATTTGTCTTCTATTAATTATATAAGAAAACTTGAATTATATCAACTTGCAAACCTAATCATGCTAATAGTGAAAGAACAGATACACCTGAAGGAAATACTTTACATCAGTAATAAAACATTTGTCTTCTATTAATTATATAAGCAAACTTGAATTATATCAACTTGCAAACCTAATCATGCTAATAGTGAAAGAACAGATACACCTGAAGGAAATACTTTACATCAGTAATAAAACATTTGTCTTCTATTAATTATACAAGCAACTTGAATTATATCAACTTGCAAACCTAATCATGCTAATAGTGAAAGAACAGATACACCTGAAGAAAACACGTTACATCAATAATAAAACATTTGTCTTCTATTAATTATATAAGCAAACTTGAATTATATCAACTTGCAAACCTAATCATGCTAATAGTGAAAGAACAGATACACCTGAAGGAAATACTTTACATCAGTAATAAAACATTTGTCTTCTATTAATTATATAAGCAAACTTGAATTATATCAACTTGCAAACCTAATCATGCTAATAGTGAAAGAACAGATACACCTGAAGGAAATACTTTACATCAGTAATAAAACATTTGTCTTCTATTAATTATATAAGCAACTTGAATTATATCAACTTGCAAACCTAATTCTGCTAATAGTGAAAGAACAGATACACCTGAAGGAAACACGTTACATCAATAATAAAACATTTGTCTTCTTTTAATTATATAAGCAAACTTGAATTATATCAACTTGCAAACCTAATCATGCTAAAAGTGAAAGAACAGATACACCTGAAGGAAATACTTTACATCAGTAATAAAACATTTGTCTTCTATTAATTATATAAGCAAACTTGAATTATATCAACTTGCAAACCTAATCATGCTAATAGTGAAAGAACAGATACATCTGAAGGAAATACTTTACATCAGTAATAAAACATTTGTCTTTTATTAATTATATAAACAAACTTGAATTATATCAACTTGCAAACCTAATCATGCTAATAGTGAAAGAACAGATACATCTTAAGGAAATACTTTACATCAGTAATAAAACATTTGTCTTCTATTAATTATATAAGAAAACTTGAATTATATCAACTTGCAAACCTAATCATGCTAATAGTGAAAGAACAGATACACCTGAAGGAAATACTTTACATCAGTAATAAAACATTTGTCTTCTATTAATTATATAAGAAAACTTGAATTATATCAACTTGCAAACCTAATCATGCTAATAGTGAAAGAACAGATACACCTGAAGGAAATACTTTACATCAGTAATAAAACATTTGTCTTCTATTAATTATATAAGCAAACTTGAATTATATCAACTTGCAAACCTAATCATGCTAATAGTGAAAGAACAGATACACCTGAAGGAAATACTTTACATCAGTAATAAAACATTTGTCTTCTATTAATTATATAAACAAACTTGAATTATATCAAGTTGCAAACCTAATCATGCTAATAGTGAAAGAACAGATACACCTGAAGGAAATACTTTACATCAGTAATAAAACATTTGTCTTCTATTAATTATATAAGCAAACTTGAATTATATCAACTTGCAAACCTAATCATGCTAATAGTGAAAGAACAGATACACCTGAAGGAAATATTTCACATCAGTAAAAAAAACATTTGTCTTCTATTAATTATATAAGCAAACTTGAATTATATCAACTTGCAAACCTAATTTTGCTAATAGTGAAAGCACATATACACCTGAAGGAAATACTTTGCATCAATAATAAAACATTTGTCTTCTATTAATTATATAAGCAAACTTGAATTATATCAACTTGCAAACCTAATCATGCTAATAGTGAAAGAACAGATACACCTGAAGGAAATACTTTACATCAGTAATAAAACATTTGTCTTCTATTAATTATATAAGCAAACTTGAATTATATCAACTAGCAAACCTAATCATGCTAACAGTGAAAGAACAGATACCCCTGATGGAAATACTTTACATCAGTAATAAAACATTTGTCTTCTATTAATTATATAAGCAAACTTGAATTTTATCAACTTGCAAACCCAATCATGCTAATAGTGAAAGAACAGATACACCTGAAGGAAATACTTTACATCAGTAATAAAACATTTGTCTTCTATTAATTATATAAGCAAACTTGAATTATATCAACTTGCAAACCTAATCATGCTAATAGTGAAAGAACAGATACACCTGATGGAAATACTTTACATCAGTAATAAAACATTTGTCTTCTATTAATTATATAAGTAAACTTGAATTATATCAGCTTGCAAACCTAATCATGCTAACAATGAAAGAACAGATACCCCTGATGGAAATACTTTACATCAGTAATAAAACATTTGTCTTCTATTAATTATATAAGCAAACTTGAATTATATCAACTTGCAAACCCAATCATGCTAATAGTGAAAGAACAGATACACCTGAAGGAAATACTTTACATCAGTAATAAAACATTTGTCTTCTATTAATTATATAAGCAAACTTGAATTATATCAACTTGCAAACCTAATCATGCTAATAGTGAAAGAACAGATACATCTGAAGGAAATACTTTACATCAGTAATAAAACATTTGTCTTTTATTAATTATATAAACAAACTTGAATTATATCAACTTGCAAACCTAATCATGCTAATAGTGAAAGAACAGATACATCTTAAGGAAATACTTTACATCAGTAATAAAACATTTGTCTTCTATTAATTATATAAGAAAACTTGAATTATATCAACTTGCAAACCTAATCATGCTAATAGTGAAAGAACAGATACACCTGAAGGAAATACTTTACATCAGCAATAAAACATTTGTCTTCTATTAATTATATAAGAAAACTTGAATTATATCAACTTGCAAACCTAATCATGCTAATAGTGAAAGAACAGATACACTTGATGGAAATACTTTACATCAGTAATAAAACATTTGTCTTCTATTAATTATATAAGCAAACTTGAATTATATCAACTTGCAAACCCAATCATGCCAATAGTGAAAGAACAGATACACCTGAAGGAAATACTTTACATCAGTAATAAAACATTTGTCTTCTATTAATTATATAAGCAAACTTGAATTATATCAACTTGCAAACCTAATCATGCTAATAGTGAAAGAACAGATACACCTGATGGAAATACTTTACATCAGTAATAAAACATTTGACTTCTATTAATTATATAAGCAAACTTGAATTATATCAGCTTGCAAACCTAATCATGCTAACAGTGAAAGAACAGATACCCCTGATGGAAATACTTTACATCAGTAATAAAACATTTGTCTTCTATTAATTATATAAGCAAACTTGAATTATATCAACTTGCAAACCCAATCATGCTAATAGTGAAAGAACAGATACACCTGAAGGAAATACTTTACATCAGTAATAAAACATTTGTCTTCTATTAATTATATAAGCAAACTTGAATTATATCATCTTGCAAACCTAACCATGCTAATAGTGAAAGAACAGATACACCTGAAGGAAATACTTTACATCAGTAATAAAACATTTGTCTTCTATTAATTATATAAGAAAACTTGAATTATATCAACTTGCAAACCTAATCATGCTAATAGTGAAAGAACAGATACACCTGAAGGAAATACTTTACATCAGTAATAAAATATTTGTCTTCTATTAATTATATAAGAAAACTTGAATTATATCAACTTGCAAACCTAATCATGCTAATAGTGAAAGAACAGATACACCTGAAGGAAATACTTTACATCAGTAATAAAATATTTGTCTTCTATTAATTATATAAGCAAACTTGAATTATATCATCTTGCAAACCTAATCATGCTAATAGTGAAAGAACAACAGATACACCTGAAGGAAATACTTTACATCAGTAATAAAACATTTGTCTTCTATTAATAATATAAGCAACTTGAATAATATCAACTTGCAAACCTAATCAAGCTAATAGTGAAAGAACAGATACACCTGAAGGAAACACGCTACATCAATAATAAAACATTTGTCTTCTATTAATTATATAAGCAAACTTGAATTATATCAACTTGCAAACCTAATCATGCTAATAGTGAAAGAACAGATACACCTGAAGGAAATACTTTACATCAGTAATAAAACATTTGTCTTCTATTAATTATATAAGAAAACTTGAATTATATCAACTTGCAAACCTAATCATGCTAATAGTGAAAGAACAGATACACCTGAAGGAAATACTTTACATCAGTAATAAAACATTTGTCTTCTATTAATTATATAAGCAAACTTGAATTATATCAACTTGCAAACCTAATCATGCTAATAGTGAAAGAACAGATACACCTGAAGGAAATACTTTACATCAGTAATAAAACATTTGTCTTCTATTAATTATACAAGCAACTTGAATTATATCAACTTGCAAACCTAATCATGCTAATAGTGAAAGAACAGATACACCTGAAGAAAACACGTTACATCAATAATAAAACATTTGTCTTCTATTAATTATATAAGCAAACTTGAATTATATCAACTTGCAAACCTAATCATGCTAATAGTGAAAGAACAGATACACCTGAAGGAAATACTTTACATCAGTAATAAAACATTTGTCTTCTATTAATTATATAAGCAAACTTGAATTATATCAACTTGCAAACCTAATCATGCTAATAGTGAAAGAACAGATACACCTGAAGGAAATACTTTACATCAGTAATAAAACATTTGTCTTCTATTAATTATATAAGCAACTTGAATTATATCAACTTGCAAACCTAATTCTGCTAATAGTGAAAGAACAGATACACCTGAAGGAAACACGTTACATCAATAATAAAACATTTGTCTTCTTTTAATTATATAAGCAAACTTGAATTATATCAACTTGCAAACCTAATCATGCTAAAAGTGAAAGAACAGATACACCTGAAGGAAATACTTTACATCAGTAATAAAACATTTGTCTTCTATTAATTATATAAGCAAACTTGAATTATATCAACTTGCAAACCTAATCATGCTAATAGTGAAAGAACAGATACATCTGAAGGAAATACTTTACATCAGTAATAAAACATTTGTCTTTTATTAATTATATAAACAAACTTGAATTATATCAACTTGCAAACCTAATCATGCTAATAGTGAAAGAACAGATACATCTTAAGGAAATACTTTACATCAGTAATAAAACATTTGTCTTCTATTAATTATATAAGAAAACTTGAATTATATCAACTTGCAAACCTAATCATGCTAATAGTGAAAGAACAGATACACCTGAAGGAAATACTTTACATCAGTAATAAAACATTTGTCTTCTATTAATTATATAAGAAAACTTGAATTATATCAACTTGCAAACCTAATCATGCTAATAGTGAAAGAACAGATACACCTGAAGGAAATACTTTACATCAGTAATAAAACATTTGTCTTCTATTAATTATATAAGCAAACTTGAATTATATCAACTTGCAAACCTAATCATGCTAATAGTGAAAGAACAGATACACCTGAAGGAAATACTTTACATCAGTAATAAAACATTTGTCTTCTATTAATTATATAAACAAACTTGAATTATATCAAGTTGCAAACCTAATCATGCTAATAGTGAAAGAACAGATACACCTGAAGGAAATACTTTACATCAGTAATAAAACATTTGTCTTCTATTAATTATATAAGCAAACTTGAATTATATCAACTTGCAAACCTAATCATGCTAATAGTGAAAGAACAGATACACCTGAAGGAAATATTTCACATCAGTAAAAAAACATTTGTCTTCTATTAATTATATAAGCAAACTTGAATTATATCAACTTGCAAACCTAATTTTGCTAATAGTGAAAGCACATATACACCTGAAGGAAATACTTTGCATCAATAATAAAACATTTGTCTTCTATTAATTATATAAGCAAACTTGAATTATATCAACTTGCAAACCTAATCATGCTAATAGTGAAAGAACAGATACACCTGAAGGAAATACTTTACATCAGTAATAAAACATTTGTCTTCTATTAATTATATAAGCAAACTTGAATTATATCAACTAGCAAACCTAATCATGCTAACAGTGAAAGAACAGATACCCCTGATGGAAATACTTTACATCAGTAATAAAACATTTGTCTTCTATTAATTATATAAGCAAACTTGAATTTTATCAACTTGCAAACCCAATCATGCTAATAGTGAAAGAACAGATACACCTGAAGGAAATACTTTACATCAGTAATAAAACATTTGTCTTCTATTAATTATATAAGCAAACTTGAATTATATCAACTTGCAAACCTAATCATGCTAATAGTGAAAGAACAGATACACCTGATGGAAATACTTTACATCAGTAATAAAACATTTGTCTTCTATTAATTATATAAGTAAACTTGAATTATATCAGCTTGCAAACCTAATCATGCTAACAATGAAAGAACAGATACCCCTGATGGAAATACTTTACATCAGTAATAAAACATTTGTCTTCTATTAATTATATAAGCAAACTTGAATTATATCAACTTGCAAACCCAATCATGCTAATAGTGAAAGAACAGATACACCTGAAGGAAATACTTTACATCAGTAATAAAACATTTGTCTTCTATTAATTATATAAGCAAACTTGAATTATATCAACTTGCAAACCTAATCATGCTAATAGTGAAAGAACAGATACATCTGAAGGAAATACTTTACATCAGTAATAAAACATTTGTCTTTTATTAATTATATAAACAAACTTGAATTATATCAACTTGCAAACCTAATCATGCTAATAGTGAAAGAACAGATACATCTTAAGGAAATACTTTACATCAGTAATAAAACATTTGTCTTCTATTAATTATATAAGAAAACTTGAATTATATCAACTTGCAAACCTAATCATGCTAATAGTGAAAGAACAGATACACCTGAAGGAAATACTTTACATCAGCAATAAAACATTTGTCTTCTATTAATTATATAAGAAAACTTGAATTATATCAACTTGCAAACCTAATCATGCTAATAGTGAAAGAACAGATACACTTGATGGAAATACTTTACATCAGTAATAAAACATTTGTCTTCTATTAATTATATAAGCAAACTTGAATTATATCAACTTGCAAACCCAATCATGCCAATAGTGAAAGAACAGATACACCTGAAGGAAATACTTTACATCAGTAATAAAACATTTGTCTTCTATTAATTATATAAGCAAACTTGAATTATATCAACTTGCAAACCTAATCATGCTAATAGTGAAAGAACAGATACACCTGATGGAAATACTTTACATCAGTAATAAAACATTTGACTTCTATTAATTATATAAGCAAACTTGAATTATATCAGCTTGCAAACCTAATCATGCTAACAGTGAAAGAACAGATACCCCTGATGGAAATACTTTACATCAGTAATAAAACATTTGTCTTCTATTAATTATATAAGCAAACTTGAATTATATCAACTTGCAAACCCAATCATGCTAATAGTGAAAGAACAGATACACCTGAAGGAAATACTTTACATCAGTAATAAAACATTTGTCTTCTATTAATTATATAAGCAAACTTGAATTATATCATCTTGCAAACCTAACCATGCTAATAGTGAAAGAACAGATACACCTGAAGGAAATACTTTACATCAGTAATAAAACATTTGTCTTCTATTAATTATATAAGAAAACTTGAATTATATCAACTTGCAAACCTAATCATGCTAATAGTGAAAGAACAGATACACCTGAAGGAAATACTTTACATCAGTAATAAAACATTTGTCTTCTATTAATTATATAAGAAAACTTGAATTATATCAACTTGCAAACCTAATCATGCTAATAGTGAAAGAACAGATACACCTGAAGGAAATACTTTACATCAGTAATAAAACATTTGTCTTCTATTAATTATATAAGCAAACTTGAATTATATCAACTTGCAAACCTAATCATGCTAATAGTGAAAGAACAGATGCACCTGAAGGAAATACTTTACATCAGTAATAAAACATTTGTCTTCTATTAATTATATAAGCAAACTTGAATTATATCAACTTGCAAACCTAATCATGCTAATAGTCAAAGAACAGATACACCTGAAGGAAATACTTTACATCAGTAATAAAACATTTGTCTTCTATTAATTATATAAGAAAACTTGAATTATATCAACTTGCAAACCTAATCATGCTAACAATGAAAGAACAGATACACCTGAAGGAAATACTTTACATCAGTAATAAAATATTTGTCTTCTATTAATTATATAAGAAAACTTGAATTATATCAACTTGCAAACCTAATCATGCTAATAGTGAAAGAACAGATACACCTGAAGGAAATACTTTACATCAGTAATAAAACATTTGTCTTCTATTAATTATACAAGCAACTTGAATTATATCAACTTGCAAACCTAATCATGCTAATAGTGAAAGAACAGATACACCTGAAGGAAACACGTTACATCAATAATAAAACATTTGTCTTCTATTAATTATATAAGCAAACTTGAATTATATCAACTTGCAAACCTAATTTTGCTAATAGTGAAAGAACATATACACCTGAAGGAAATACTTTGCATCAATAATAAAACATTTGTCTTCTATTAATTATATAAGCAAACTTGAATTATATCAACTTGCAAACCTAATCATGCTAATAGTGAAAGAACAGATACACCTGAAGGAAATACTTTACATCAGTAATAAAACATTTGTCTTCTATTAATTATATAAGCAAACTTGAATTATATCAACTTGCAAACCTAATCATGCTAACAGTGAAAGAACAGATACCCCTGATGGAAATTCTTTACATCAGTAATTAAAACATTTGTCTTCTATTAATTATATAAGCAAACTTGAATTATTCAACTTGCAAACCCAATCATGCTAATAGTGAAAGAACAGATACACCTGAAGGAAATACTTTACATCAGTAATAAAACATTTGTCTTCTATTAATTATATAAGCAAACTTGAATTATATCAACTTGCAAACCTAATCATGCTAATAGTGAAAGAACAGATACACCTGATGGAAATACTTTACATCAGTAATAAAACATTTGTCTTCTATTAATTATATAAGCAAACTTGAATTATATCAGCTTGCAAACCTAATCATGCTAACAGTGAAAGAACAGATACCCCTGATGGAAATACTTTACATCAGTAATAAAACATTTGTCTTCTATTAATTATATAAGCAAACTTGAATTATATCAACTTGCAAACCCAATCATGCTAATAGTGAAAGAACAGATACACCTGAAGGAAATACTTTACATCAGTAATAAAACATTTGTCTTCTATTAATTATATAAGCAAACTTGAATTATATCATCTTGCAAACCTAACCATGCTAATAGTGAAAGAACAGATACACCTGAAGGAAATACTTTACATCAGTAATAAAACATTTGTCTTCTATTAATTATATAAGCAAACTTGAATTATATCAACTTGCAAACCCAATCATGCTAATAGTGAAAGAACAGATACACCTGAAGGAAATACTTTACATCAGTGATAAAACATTTGTCTTCTATTAATAATATAAGCAACTTGAATTATATCAACTTGCAAACCTAATCATGCTAATAGTGAAAGAACAGATACACCTGAAGGAAATACTTTACATCAGTAATAAAATATTTGTCTTCTATTAATTATATAAGAAAACTTGAATTATATCAACTTGCAAACCTAATCATGCTAATAGTGAAAGAACAGATTCACCTGAAGGAAATACTTTACATCAGTAATAAAATATTTGTCTTCTATTAATTATATAAGCAAACTTGAATTATATCATCTTGCAAACCTAATCATGCTAATAGTGAAAGAACAACAGATACACCTGAAGGAAATACTTTACATCAGTAATAAAACATTTGTCTTCTATTAATAATATAAGCAACTTGAATAATATCAACTTGCAAACCTAATCAAGCTAATAGTGAAAGAACAGATACACCTGAAGGAAACACGCTACATCAATAATAAAACATTTGTCTTCTATTAATTATATAAGCAAACTTGAATTATATCAACTTGCAAACCTAATCATGCTAATAGTGAAAGAACAGATACACCTGAAGGAAATACTTTACATCAGTAATAAAACATTTGTCTTCTATTAATTATATAAGAAAACTTGAATTATATCAACTTGCAAACCTAATCATGCTAATAGTGAAAGAACAGATACACCTGAAGGAAATACTTTACATCAGTAATAAAACATTTGTCTTCTATTAATTATATAAGCAAACTTGAATTATATCAACTTGCAAACCTAATCATGCTAATAGTGAAAGAACAGATACACCTGAAGGAAATACTTTACATCAGTAATAAAACATTTGTCTTCTATTAATTATACAAGCAACTTGAATTATATCAACTTGCAAACCTAATCATGCTAATAGTGAAAGAACAGATACACCTGAAGGAAACACGTTACATCAATAATAAAACATTTGTCTTCTATTAATTATATAAGCAAACTTGAATTATATCAACTTGCAAACCTAATCATGCTAATAGTGAAAGAACAGATACACCTGAAGGAAATACTTTACATCAGTAATAAAACATTTGTCTTCTATTAATTATATAAGCAAACTTGAATTATATCAACTTGCAAACCTAATCATGCTAATAGTGAAAGAACAGATACACCTGAAGGAAATACTTTACATCAGTAATAAAACATTTGTCTTCTATTAATTATATAAGCAACTTGAATTATATCAACTTGCAAACCTAATTCTGCTAATAGTGAAAGAACAGATACACCTGAAGGAAACACGTTACATCAATAATAAAACATTTGTCTTCTTTTAATTATATAAGCAAACTTGAATTATATCAACTTGCAAACCTAATCATGCTAAAAGTGAAAGAACAGATACACCTGAAGGAAATACTTTACATCAGTAATAAAACATTTGTCTTCTATTAATTATATAAGCAAACTTGAATTATATCAACTTGCAAACCTAATCATGCTAATAGTGAAAGAACAGATACATCTGAAGGAAATACTTTACATCAGTAATAAAACATTTGTCTTTTATTAATTATATAAACAAACTTGAATTATATCAACTTGCAAACCTAATCATGCTAATAGTGAAAGAACAGATACATCTTAAGGAAATACTTTACATCAGTAATAAAACATTTGTCTTCTATTAATTATATAAGAAAACTTGAATTATATCAACTTGCAAACCTAATCATGCTAATAGTGAAAGAACAGATACACCTGAAGGAAATACTTTACATCAGTAATAAAACATTTGTCTTCTATTAATTATATAAGAAAACTTGAATTATATCAACTTGCAAACCTAATCATGCTAATAGTGAAAGAACAGATACACCTGAAGGAAATACTTTACATCAGTAATAAAACATTTGTCTTCTATTAATTATATAAGCAAACTTGAATTATATCAACTTGCAAACCTAATCATGCTAATAGTGAAAGAACAGATACACCTGAAGGAAATACTTTACATCAGTAATAAAACATTTGTCTTCTATTAATTATATAAGCAAACTTGAATTATATCAACTTGCAAACCTAATCATGCTAACAGTGAAAGAACAGATACCCCTGATGGAAATACTTTACATCAGTAATAAAACATTTGTCTTCTATTAATTATATAAGCAAACTTGAATTATATCAACTTGCAAACCCAATCATGCTAATAGTGAAAGAACAGATACACCTGAAGGAAATACTTTACATCAGTAATAAAACATTTGTCTTCTATTAATTATATAAGCAAACTTGAATTATATCAACTTGCAAACCTAATCATGCTAATAGTGAAAGAACAGATACACCTGATGGAAATACTTTACATCAGTAATAAAACATTTGTCTTCTATTAATTATATAAGCAAACTTGAATTATATCAGCTTGCAAACCTAATCATGCTAACAGTGAAAGAACAGATACCCCTGATGGAAATACTTTACATCAGTAATAAAACATTTGTCTTCTATTAATTATATAAGCAAACTTGAATTATATCAACTTGCAAACCCAATCATGCTAATAGTGAAAGAACAGATACACCTGAAGGAAATACTTTACATCAGTAATAAAACATTTGTCTTCTATTAATTATATAAGCAAACTTGAATTATATCAACTTGCAAACCTAATCATGCTAATAGTGAAAGAACAGATACATCTGAAGGAAATACTTTACATCAGTAATAAAACATTTGTCTTTTATTAATTATATAAACAAACTTGAATTATATCAACTTGCAAACCTAATCATGCTAATAGTGAAAGAACAGATACATCTTAAGGAAATACTTTACATCAGTAGTAAAACATTTGTCTTCTATTAATTATATAAGAAAACTTGAATTATATCAACTTGCAAACCTAATCATGCTAATAGTGAAAGAACAGATACACCTGAAGGAAATACTTTACATCAGTAATAAAACATTTGTCTTCTATTAATTATATAAGAAAACTTGAATTATATCAACTTGCAAACCTAATCATGCTAATAGTGAAAGAACAGATACACCTAAAGGAAATACTTTACATCAGTAATAAAACATTTGTCTTCTATTAATTATATAAGCAAACTTGAATTATATCAACTTGCAAACCTAATCATGCTAATAGTGAAAGAACAGATACACCTGAAGGAAATACTTTACATCAGTAATAAAACATTTGTCTTCTATTAATTATATAAACAAACTTGAATTATATCAAGTTGCAAACCTAATCATGCTAATAGTGAAAGAACAGATACACCTGAAGGAAATACTTTACATCAGTAATAAAACATTTGTCTTCTATTAATTATATAAGCAAACTTGAATTATATCAACTTGCAAACCTAATCATGCTAATAGTGAAAGAACAGATACACCTGAAGGAAATATTTCACATCAGTAAAAAAACATTTGTCTTCTATTAATTATATAAGCAAACTTGAATTATATCAACTTGCAAACCTAATTTTGCTAATAGTGAAAGAACATATACACCTGAAGGAAATACTTTGCATCAATAATAAAACATTTGTCTTCTATTAATTATATAAGCAAACTTGAATTATATCAACTTGCAAACCTAATCATGCTAATAGTGAAAGAACAGATACACCTGAAGGAAATACTTTACATCAGTAATAAAACATTTGTCTTCTATTAATTATATAAGCAAACTTGAATTATATCAACTTGCAAACCTAATCATGCTAACAGTGAAAGAACAGATACCCCTGATGGAAATTCTTTACATCAGTAATAAAACATTTGTCTTCTATTAATTATATAAGCAAACTTGAATTATATCAACTTGCAAACCCAATCATGCTAATAGTGAAAGAACAGATACACCTGAAGGAAATACTTTACATCAGTAATAAAACATTTGTCTTCTATTAATTATATAAGCAAACTTGAATTATATCAACTTGCAAACCTAATCATGCTAATAGTGAAAGAACAGATACACCTGATGAAATACTTTACATCAGTAATAAAACATTTGTCTTCTATTAATTATATAAGCAAACTTGAATTATATCAGCTTGCAAACCTAATCATGCTAACAGTGAAAGAACAGATACCCCTGATGGAAATACTTTACATCAGTAATAAAACATTTGTCTTCTATTAATTATATAAGCAAACTTGAATTATATCAACTTGCAAACCCAATCATGCTAATAGTGAAAGAACAGATACACCTGAAGGAAATACTTTACATCAGTAATAAACATTTGTCTAAATTAATTATATAAGCAAACTTGAATTATATCATCTTGCAAACCTAACCATGCTAATAGTGAAAGAACAGATACACCTGAAGGAAATACTTTACATCAGTAATAAAACATTTGTCTTCTATTAATTATATAAGCAAACTTGAATTATATCAACTTGCAAACCTAATCATGCTAATAGTGAAAGAACAGATACACCTGAAGGAAATACTTTACATCAGTAATAAAACATTTGTCTTCTATTAATTATATAAGCAAACTTGAATTATATCAACTTGCAAACCTAATCATGCTAATAGTGAAAGAACAGATACACTGAAGGAAATACTTTACATCAGTAATAAAACATTTGTCTTCTATTAATTATATAAGCAACTTGAATTATATCAACTTGCAAACCTAATCATGCTAACAGTGAAAGAACAGATACCCCTGATGGAAATACTTTACATCAGTAATAAAACATTTGTCTTCTATTAATTATATAAGCAAACTTGAATTATATCAACTTGCAAACCCAATCATGCTAATAGTGAAAGAACAGATACACCTGAAGGAAATACTTTACATCAGTAATAAAACATTTGTCTTCTATTAATTATATAAGCAAACTTGAATTATATCAACTTGCAAACCTAATCATGCTAATAGTGAAAGAACAGATACACCTGATGGAAATACTTTACATCAGTAATAAAACATTTGTCTTCTATTAATTATATAAGCAAACTTGAATTATATCAGCTTGCAAACCTAATCATGCTAACAGTGAAAGAACAGATACCCCTGATGGAAATACTTTACATCAGTAATAAAACATTTGTCTTCTATTAATTATATAAGCAAACTTGAATTATATCAACTTGCAAACCCAATCATGCTAATAGTGAAAGAACAGATACACCTGAAGGAAATACTTTACATCAGTAATAAAACATTTGTCTTCTATTAATTATATAAGCAAACTTGAATTATATCAACTTGCAAACCTAATCATGCTAATAGTGAAAGAACAGATACATCTGAAGGAAATACTTTACATCAGTAATAAAACATTTGTCTTTTATTAATTATATAAACAAACTTGAATTATATCAACTTGCAAACCTAATCATGCTAATAGTGAAAGAACAGATACATCTTAAGGAAATACTTTACATCAGTAGTAAAACATTTGTCTTCTATTAATTATATAAGAAAACTTGAATTATATCAACTTGCAAACCTAATCATGCTAATAGTGAAAGAACAGATACACCTGAAGGAAATACTTTACATCAGTAATAAAACATTTGTCTTCTATTAATTATATAAGAAAACTTGAATTATATCAACTTGCAAACCTAATCATGCTAATAGTGAAAGAACAGATACACCTAAAGGAAATACTTTACATCAGTAATAAAACATTTGTCTTCTATTAATTATATAAGCAAACTTGAATTATATCAACTTGCAAACCTAATCATGCTAATAGTGAAAGAACAGATACACCTGAAGGAAATACTTTACATCAGTAATAAAACATTTGTCTTCTATTAATTATATAAACAAACTTGAATTATATCAAGTTGCAAACCTAATCATGCTAATAGTGAAAGAACAGATACACCTGAAGGAAATACTTTACATCAGTAATAAAACATTTGTCTTCTATTAATTATATAAGCAAACTTGAATTATATCAACTTGCAAACCTAATCATGCTAATAGTGAAAGAACAGATACACCTGAAGGAAATATTTCACATCAGTAAAAAAACATTTGTCTTCTATTAATTATATAAGCAAACTTGAATTATATCAACTTGCAAACCTAATTTTGCTAATAGTGAAAGAACATATACACCTGAAGGAAATACTTTGCATCAATAATAAAACATTTGTCTTCTATTAATTATATAAGCAAACTTGAATTATATCAACTTGCAAACCTAATCATGCTAATAGTGAAAGAACAGATACACCTGAAGGAAATACTTTACATCAGTAATAAAACATTTGTCTTCTATTAATTATATAAGCAAACTTGAATTATATCAACTTGCAAACCTAATCATGCTAACAGTGAAAGAACAGATACCCCTGATGGAAATTCTTTACATCAGTAATAAAACATTTGTCTTCTATTAATTATATAAGCAAACTTGAATTATATCAACTTGCAAACCCAATCATGCTAATAGTGAAAGAACAGATACACCTGAAGGAAATACTTTACATCAGTAATAAAACATTTGTCTTCTATTAATTATATAAGCAAACTTGAATTATATCAACTTGCAAACCTAATCATGCTAATAGTGAAAGAACAGATACACCTGATGGAAATACTTTACATCAGTAATAAAACATTTGTCTTCTATTAATTATATAAGCAAACTTGAATTATATCAGCTTGCAAACCTAATCATGCTAACAGTGAAAGAACAGATACCCCTGATGGAAATACTTTACATCAGTAATAAAACATTTGTCTTCTATTAATTATATAAGCAAACTTGAATTATATCAACTTGCAAACCCAATCATGCTAATAGTGAAAGAACAGATACACCTGAAGGAAATACTTTACATCAGTAATAAAACATTTGTCTTAAATTAATTATATAAGCAAACTTGAATTATATCATCTTGCAAACCTAACCATGCTAATAGTGAAAGAACAGATACACCTGAAGGAAATACTTTACATCAGTAATAAAACATTTGTCTTCTATTAATTATATAAGCAAACTTGAATTATATCAACTTGCAAACCTAATCATGCTAATAGTGAAAGAACAGATACACCTGAAGGAAATACTTTACATCAGTAATAAAACATTTGTCTTCTATTAATTATATAAGAAAACTTGAATTATATCAACTTGCAAACCTAATCATGCTAATAGTGAAAGAACAGATACACCTGAAGGAAATACTTTACATCAGTAATAAAACATTTGTCTTCTATTAATTATATAAGCAAACTTGAATTATATCAACTTGCAAACCTAATCATGCTAATAGTGAAAGAACAGATGCACCTGAAGGAAATACTTTACATCAGTAATAAAACATTTGTCTTCTATTAATTAAATAAGCAAACTTGAATTATATCAACTTGCAAACCTAATCATGCTAATAGTCAAAGAACAGATACACCTGAAGGAAATACTTTACATCTGTAATAAAACATTTGTCTTCTATTAATTATATAAGAAAACTTGAATTATATCAACTTGCAAACCTAATCATGCTAATAGTGAAAGAACAGATACACCTGAAGGAAATACTTTACATCAGTAATAAAATATTTGTCTTCTATTAATTATATAAGAAAACTTGAATTATATCAACTTGCAAACCTAATCATGCTAATAGTGAAAGAACAGATACACCTGAAGGAAATACTTTACATCAGTAATAAAATATTTGTCTTCTATTAATTATATAAGCAAACTTGAATTATATCATCTTGCAAACCTAATCATGCTAATAGTGAAAGAACAACAGATACACCTGAAGGAAATACTTTACATCAGTAATAAAACATTTGTCTTCTATTAATAATATAAGCAACTTGAATAATATCAACTTGCAAACCTAATCAAGCTAATAGTGAAAGAACAGATACACCTGAAGGAAACACGCTACATCAATAATAAAACATTTGTCTTCTATTAATTATATAAGCAAACTTGAATTATATCAACTTGCAAACCTAATCATGCTAATAGTGAAAGAACAGATACACCTGAAGGAAATACTTTACATCAGTAATAAAACATTTGTCTTCTATTAATTATATAAGAAAACTTGAATTATATCAACTTGCAAACCTAATCATGCTAATAGTGAAAGAACAGATACACCTGAAGGAAATACTTTACATCAGTAATAAAACATTTGTCTTCTATTAATTATATAAGCAAACTTGAATTATATCAACTTGCAAACCTAATCATGCTAATAGTGAAAGAACAGATACACCTGAAGGAAATACTTTACATCAGTAATAAAACATTTGTCTTCTATTAATTATACAAGCAACTTGAATTATATCAACTTGCAAACCTAATCATGCTAATAGTGAAAGAACAGATACACCTGAAGAAAACACGTTACATCAATAATAAAACATTTGTCTTCTATTAATTATATAAGCAAACTTGAATTATATCAACTTGCAAACCTAATCATGCTAATAGTGAAAGAACAGATACACCTGAAGGAAATACTTTACATCAGTAATAAAACATTTGTCTTCTATTAATTATATAAGCAAACTTGAATTATATCAACTTGCAAACCTAATCATGCTAATAGTGAAAGAACAGATACACCTGAAGGAAATACTTTACATCAGTAATAAAACATTTGTCTTCTATTAATTATATAAGCAACTTGAATTATATCAACTTGCAAACCTAATTCTGCTAATAGTGAAAGAACAGATACACCTGAAGGAAACACGTTACATCAATAATAAAACATTTGTCTTCTTTTAATTATATAAGCAAACTTGAATTATATCAACTTGCAAACCTAATCATGCTAAAAGTGAAAGAACAGATACACCTGAAGGAAATACTTTACATCAGTAATAAAACATTTGTCTTCTATTAATTATATAAGCAAACTTGAATTATATCAACTTGCAAACCTAATCATGCTAATAGTGAAAGAACAGATACATCTGAAGGAAATACTTTACATCAGTAATAAAACATTTGTCTTTTATTAATTATATAAACAAACTTGAATTATATCAACTTGCAAACCTAATCATGCTAATAGTGAAAGAACAGATACATCTTAAGGAAATACTTTACATCAGTAATAAAACATTTGTCTTCTATTAATTATATAAGAAAACTTGAATTATATCAACTTGCAAACCTAATCATGCTAATAGTGAAAGAACAGATACACCTGAAGGAAATACTTTACATCAGTAATAAAACATTTGTCTTCTATTAATTATATAAGAAAACTTGAATTATATCAACTTGCAAACCTAATCATGCTAATAGTGAAAGAACAGATACACCTGAAGGAAATACTTTACATCAGTAATAAAACATTTGTCTTCTATTAATTATATAAGCAAACTTGAATTATATCAACTTGCAAACCTAATCATGCTAATAGTGAAAGAACAGATACACCTGAAGGAAATACTTTACATCAGTAATAAAACATTTGTCTTCTATTAATTATATAAACAAACTTGAATTATATCAAGTTGCAAACCTAATCATGCTAATAGTGAAAGAACAGATACACCTGAAGGAAATACTTTACATCAGTAATAAAACATTTGTCTTCTATTAATTATATAAGCAAACTTGAATTATATCAACTTGCAAACCTAATCATGCTAATAGTGAAAGAACAGAACCTGAAGGAAATATTTCACATCAGTAAAAAACCTGAAGGAAATATTTCACATCAGTAAAAAAACATTTGTCTTCTATTAATTATATAAGCAAACTTGAATTATATCAACTTGCAAACCTAATCATGCTAATAGTGAAAGAACAGATACACCTGAAGGAAATACTTTACATCAGTAATAAAACATTTGTCTTCTAT